>JAGDQP010005737.1:1745-34857 GCA_022664845.1 Lepisma saccharinum | reverse complement strand
GAAGCTTTGAAATGCGTGAAAATTCATGTTAAATTAGACGCATATTTTGCAGGAAATTATTTCTACCGTTCCCTCTTTAGATGCAGCAGTCTTCATGTAGATCTTTATAGAAAGTGAGACTTCGAATAGAGTCTCATCTCGACTCTATTTAGAAATTTATTCGAGAAATATTAACTGTTTACGTTTGAAACATTTGAAACTAACCAACGAAGCTACATTACTCTAAAGTTGATGTTACGGGATGTGTATAAAACTTCCAAGCTTTGTGCGAATCCGGATATTTTCCACCCTTTTTAAGGAGAAGAGCTGTAAGTTGGCAACATCTGAGCCATA
Organism: Lepisma saccharinum; assembly: GCA_022664845.1. NCBI lineage: Eukaryota > Metazoa > Arthropoda > Insecta > Zygentoma > Lepismatidae > Lepisma > Lepisma saccharinum. The sequence continues at coordinate 34,524 of JAGDQP010005737.1, read as the reverse complement.
TGAGTCTTCAGTTGCTTCTTATGCTATTAGAAAGACTCACAAAAGCAGACTGTGCACTTGGTTAGTCTTGGTTGTGTATGTCTCCGTGGTGAGGCATTTGAACAAGACAAGAGACCTCTCTCTCTGCCTCCCTCAGCTGGGTTTGAAACTCTTGTCCTACGTCTCGTGTTTTTTTTTTCTCTCTTTCTCATCTCGACTCGACTCCAGCTGGTTTGGCTTGACCCCCGTGGACACAACGTCTGTGGCAGCATTCAGACACACTGAGGCGAAGAATCTGCGAGTTGTGAAAGGAAAGGAAGCCAAGACTCTTCATCCACGACAACGAATTGTCCGGCAGAACTTGAAGCACTCCAAAGCAAAACTCCTTTTAAATGCGTTAGATTATTTTACATGCTGAAAAGCTTTCTGCTCCGTTTCGTGTGATTGTCGAGTCTTATGCTGAGTAGTTCCGTCAGAAGAGCGGAAATCCGATTCAATTCTGTGGAATACGGTTTTCCAAAATTACACGCAGAGGGTGTGCTGAACCTTCTACCAGCGTTGCCAATGTCTGCATAATTCTACACAATGTGTTGAATCTGTTTGAGTTGCTTGTAATGGAACGTTGGTTGATTTCTGCGCATACAATGTTCTCAGATTGGTCTTTGCTTATGATGATTATAACAAGGCTATTTTACATGAGATATTAACAACAACAAATGGAAAGATTAAAAAAGAAAAAACGATCCTGACATTCTTCAAGGTGTGACTGAGGGAAACCACAGAAAATCTGAGTAGGCGATCGCTGGGATGGTTAGAATAGATACACCGCTGTGCACCGAAAACACTCCGTTTCCACCGAGAATCGAACATAAAAACCTTCGGAGTAACGTGGATATGAAGAAAAAGTGTTCCGAATAGCAAATGTATTATTATGCGCGGATGTTATAACGACACAATTGCTGGTAATATAAATTTTGAAATGCGAGAATCATGCCAAAAACATACCAGACTTATTGCGGGGCCGGATAGACTCCTGTTATGCCTCATTCTGGATTTCTGAAAAGGGCTCCTCGCTCCAACGCCCCACCCCACCATTTTAAACGTTTTTCAAAGTAATTCGAAAACTAATAGCACTATAAAAAGTGTAAGCGCATAACGCACTAGAGCTTACAAATTACTATGAAATACAATGAACTGCGATCTCGAGATCTTGTCCATTGACGAGTGATAAAATGACGTCATTATTTAATTGAAGTCTCAGCACTCATCAATCGACAAGATTTCGAGATCGCTGTCCAGTGTATTTCATACTAATTTGTAAGCTCTAGTGCGCTTACATTTTTGATCGTGCTATTAGTTTTTGAAATATTTTGAAAAATGTTAAAAATGGGAGGGGTTGAAGCGAGGAACCCTCTTAAACCAGATTCACAGAACTCAGTTTTGCACAGCGTTCGCTTGGTATTCGATAGATTTTGCGATTGATCTCAGCGGCCGGCCATCCTGACGGGTTTTCCTCGTCATACCAGGCTAATGCAGGGATGATACCTTCAAACTAATCCTTGGTCGACCTCCTTCCTTATCCTATCCATTACCTTTTCCCGGCCTGAGCCAAAGACACCTAAAAATCATAAATAAAAGTCAGGTCAAACCAACTTAAATGTAGATTTCGAGATATTTCTTTTTCAAGATTTTTAGAATATAATAAACAGTTTCGTAAAAGAGGGGAATTACTTTGTTTGTATTTTTTTTATTATTATTATTATAGAATATAACCATTTCAAATAAATACACATTTAAAAGAAATATACAGGTAAAATAAATTGTAGTTTGCTAAGCGCATTTTCTTAGTTTTTCGTTTTCTAAATTTTCACTTTGGAGGTTCAATATGACGGAATGAAATTCCAAAGTGTGTTGTGCCATTGTGCTGTTACCGCCCATAAAAATCATTTTATCTTATCCATCCAAAGTTTGTTCGATAATTGTTTTTATGTTTGTGTTGTACTTTGTCATCTTTCTTGTGTGTTTGTGTGTATTGTTATATCAGCAGAGATGATTTTGTATGCGCAGAATTTCTCTTAGATTAATCAACTAAGTCCCAGAAGAATTGTTTGCTCTTTGGTCATTTGTGCTGGGAAGTTTTATGAGGTTACGCAACATTAAAGTAAGGGACTATATATGTAGAGCTGTAGTAAAAATAAACTTTGAAGAAATTGAGGACCTTGCTCAGGCTCAAATATTGTGGAATTCCATCCTTGTATGCCACATAGTTCGTGCCTAACTTTCAACTGTAAAATTAGAGCTTTCTCAACACAAAATATATTGCACACTTCAGACTCTTCAAGTTTTATGGTACTTGAATTGTGTTATGTGTAATTATTTATTGATGCCTGGGCAGTTTCCTCTCTCTCTCTCTCTCTCTCTCTCCTTCCTTCCTTCTTCCTCTTTTCTCGTTTATTATTTTTCATCGTCTGTTTATCCTGCACTCTCTGCTTGCAAAGGTACGGAACGAACCACAAGCATTCTTTAAATTATATCGTCGTGTGAATGGAAGTAAACAAAGCAAACTTACGAAGACACGCTACATCACATTGACTTCTGAGACGATAAGACCCAAACGATTGCAAGAACACATCTTGGTAGAACTGGTAACACAAAATACTCTACAGAATGTCTGTAGATGACTGCGTCAGTCTGGCTTCTTCCTCAGCTGCTACAAAGCTAGTATTTCATTTGCTTATTAGTTATTGATACTTATTTCTTTGAGGAGCGGGGGAACAATTATCCTGGGGTTGATCCCGAACATGCAAATTTTCAGATCAGGAACGTGTCTTGAAATTGATCCTGAGAGGGGTCCACAGGTTTGCCGGGGGTAGGGTCCAAGGTGTGTCTGGGTTTGAAATGTATAGTATATGCATATAATTACGCAAAGTTTGTGCAAATTCTGCGTAAAACACTGAATTATTGGGTCCGAACCCATCCGCTAAATACTTCCCTGTTTCAAATGTTTTAAGTTCTAGTCAAAACCAAACTTATTTTGTACATCGACAGAGTATGTAGCAGAAACTCCTAAATAATTATCCTACGTCCTTCCATGCAATAATAAAGGTTAAGTGCTCATTTACTTGGAGTGGTCTCACGTACAGAGAGTAAACGTGAACTTATCGCACATCCGTGGTGACGTAATTGATGAGCATTAGCGTGCGTACGGAAGATCATGCTTCGAATCCCGATCATACTGACAGGTTTTATTTTTCGTTCTTATATGTACAAAGATTTCTTTCACAATGCGATTCTGACTTGTACTTCGTAGCCTTTGCGTTTTCGCATTCTCATTTTCATCTTGTTCGTGCTTTGGGACGGTTACATCCACTGTATTTCTTTAATGTTTTAAAGAAAGTAGGTTGGTAACACTAACAACTAGGGTGCTTGGTGACTGGACACCTCTATATTTTTCTATATTTTCAGGCGCCCATCCGATTTGGATGATCTATGGAGGTTTGAACTCGTCCCACCGAGTCCTTTCGAACAACACTTCACCCACCGTCCTAGCGCTATTCAGAGCTGAAATCGGGCTACTTTGGATGACCAAAACATAGGTGACCCGGGCCGAAACTTGACCCGATTTACCCTTTGTGGGTGGACTTCGAGTTTTTGGTGGTTATCGTGCTCTGGGCGCCGTTCCTAGTCAGCCCTCAAAGAAACACCGTTCAGACACAAGGAAATAATTTTAAAAAAAAAACTGCTTTGCCCACTGGGTCAGGCCGGGTTTCAAGCATAGACCCAGTCCAAAACGTGGTCCGAATTGAACCGTTTCAGCTCTGGCACTTGTAGTTTCTAGTTGGATAGTTGCGAGCCCCCTTCTCTCAGAACCCAGTCGTCCAATCTGGATGATCTATACGGTTTCAAGTCGCTTCGCCGAGACATTTCCAACGACACCTCAACCACATTCGTACCCCCTAGTACAGTAGTTCCGGAGGCGAAAAATGGCCGGACAAAGAAGGGAATGTAAGGTCTCATCGAGGGACCTAAAAGAAACACACCATGTACTTAGCTAAGTGTTGCCAGTTTTAGGCGTTTTAATTGTTTGTTTTACTACCCAAATGTTTGCACTGTTGATGCAAGGATTCTTTTCAAATTTGTTGAGTTTGCTGTTTGGACTACGTGAACCTGGTAGAGTTCAAATATTGGTACGTGGATCTTTGCAAATGCATACAGCGAATGAGCACACAAATCGATTTTTCGTTTCATATCAGTCTTCCGTTTTTTCTCTCTCTCGTCCATATCCAGTTTCAGTATCATCGCCAAACATGAGATTGAACGAAAATTGAAAAAATAAACCTGATTCTTTTATGTAACCGGTTTATTTTTTCATGTTTTGCCTATTCCTTTCCCTATTATACGAATCGAATGTTCATTCCCGGAAGACACAGTAAATTTAGTTACAAAAGGATACAATGGGGGAGGGGGAGAAGGAAACAACACTACTTCACGAGACATCGGAGTGTGTCTGCAACACTCTCCCTTGCACATACGTACGTATAAATTTATCACATCACTTAAATATAAATGTTGCATTGTATATACTGCAAGACTTGTCTGTATTGTCTGTATATTCAAGAGAATAGGTCACTTTGTACATAAAGGAGTTCATTTCTCAGTGTAGTTATCGACCGCCTGAACTGCAGCGTTCCCCTTCATCCACACATGCGAGTGTATGTCTCTAATTTCACTTTATATGTCACAGTCTCCTGTTTATAGTCATTCCTGCATTCATTGTTCATTAGGTTTTGTGCTACCATTGTTCCTTCGTCATTGCTTCTGTTTCTATGGGAACAACGCAAGCACTTGTTCCACTGCTGAGGGTTCCTCTCCCTTTGATATCAGCCTTCAACCCCAGTCGACGCTGGATCGATGCACCGACTACGTAGGGGAGGGGATTGTTCCTGGGTGCCACGGACACAGCAGTTGAGGTGATGTCAGACTTCCTTACTCATGGATCTGACTCTCCGAAAAGTTTGTGCATAGCTCTGATGTGTAGTAACATTTTTGTGGTACCTTTTCTCAAATTAAGAAAATATTTTTCCCGAATTGGTTCGAACGACCACAGCTCATCCTTATTATTATTATTGTCAATTTCTCATCTGTGTAGTATCAAAGCAGCACTGAAGAAGAGTCACCAGCGTCCTGGCCGGGATTTGAACCTTAGCCGCCCGATTCCTAATACAAGGGGGCATACTGATTTAGAAGATCTATGTAAGAAATATTTTAGACAAAAACATATTATAAACCGAGAAATTATCTCTTTCCAAAGGTACTTTCTTCGTAAAAGTTCCTTCTGAATAATAATACATGCCAGTACAGTCAATAAATTCGTGGACTGGCACCTTTAATATAGGCAACCAGAACAACCCAGACAGATGTCCTCATGTTTGCTGTGCTCGGCGTAAACGTCCACACACACACACACACACACACACACAGAGAGAGAGAGAGAGAGAGAGAGAGAGACAGACAGACAGACAGACACACAGATCCACACTAACCTTCAAATAGCCATCCTTGGCAGCGATACACGGCTGCCAACGCTCGTAGACCCGTTGAAAAAATGTTTGAGAAATGTTGGCGTTAGCAGACATCTTTCGTAGGGCATCCTTTGTGTCAGTGATGATCTCATTGGAAGGATGAAAGCGACGTCCACGTAACTTAGCTTTCAAGCGGGTAAACAGATCGAAATCGCATGGTGGGAGATCTGGTGAGTATGGAGGATGTGGCAAAACGGTGATCTGCTGCCTTGCCAGCTCCTCCTGAACAAGAACAGAGCGATGTGCAGGAGCGTTGTCGTAAGATAAGGATAAGATAAAATGAATTTTATGGGCGTTGTCGAGCAGCAACATCCAGTTCTTCCTGCACTAAAGTTCAGGACGCTTACAACGTTTCGACTCGCTAGGCGGCGAAGGATCTCCTTGTAGCGAGTCTTGTTGACAGTTGCTCCTTGTTGGATGAATTCCATGTGGACAATTCCGTGCGAGCCGAAAAACAGTTCAAGCATCCCTTTCCCTTGTGACCTGTCTCGGGTTTTTGCGTTATGGAGATGATGGCGATTTCCAGGCGGCTGCTTGTCTCGTTAGTTGTAGATTGTACAGGAAACACCATGTTTCATCTCCTGTTATTATCCGATGTAGGAACGTTTCATTAGCGTCATCCCTACTGATCAGGTCACCGCAAATGGTCATCCGCTCTTCACGTTGGTTTTGTGTTAGAATGCATGGCACACTGTGCTGGGTGACACGCGACATGTTCAAGTCATCCGTCAGAATTTTGCGACACGTACCATGGCTGATCCGTACTGCTGCTGCGATGTCGTCTACCGACTGGGAACTTAGCGCGCACCACTACTGCAACCTCTTCGATCTTGCGTCCAGTTCGGACTGTTGTTGGCCGACCAGTACGTTGATCATCCTCTAAACTGTTTCTCCCCTCCGCAAAACGTTGGTGCCATTTAAACACAGCACTGCTGCCCAGGGCGTTGTCGCCGTACACTTGCCTGATCATCTGCAACGTTTCTGTTGCGGATTTGCCTAGTTTTTGGCAGAACTTGATGTTAGCCCGTTGCTTAAACTGCGCCATTCTCCAAGTCCGCCGCGGCGCATTCAACTGCTTTCACAACAGAGACAGTACGTCTGTTTACACTCTATGCACACACCTGCCTCGTGCTGGGTCAAGAGACGAACTTCCACTGATTCCTCCAGGACGTCACGTCTCAGCTGTAGTACACCACTAGCGCCACACTGCGTCCAGTCCATGAATTTATTGACTGTAGTGGTATTTGACATTGTTCCAAGTCTTAGTCAGATCGAAACTAGAATATACAGTAGAACTACTGTTTGGAATGATTTATGGGAGTTACACCAGGCAAATGCCGGAATGGCATCTTCGATTTAGACTGTGGTCGACACCTTCCCGAACCCTTTCCTCTCCCCTATCCCGGCCTGAGTCTTAGATGCTTAATGGCAATAAAATAAATCCCAAATTCAGACTGCAAGAGAAACAATAGAATTTGTACAAAGGTACCTTTTCAGGCTGTTATGTCACTTACTCTGTGGCTTATGGAACTTGCAAGTTCACCACCGGAGTTAACAAAGTTTGCCATAGGATTCTATTATGTAATTAAGTGAAATTAGCTAATTTCTCGCAAGATTACGTTTACTTTTTTTTTTTTTTTTTTTTTAGTGATGAATCGTTAGAACAGGGAACAAAAATTGACAAAGTTTTTGGAGAAAATTTTACAAAAGGAGACTCAATGCTCTTTTATTTTATATAAGATTTGAATTTTACTGTAACCTTGTAGCTATAGAGCAAACCATCATAAATTGTTGAGTGTTTCTGAGAAAGGGTGTATGCAAGGTGAGGTTAATCCTTGCTTGTAGCAACGAAGGCGTTGCATTTTCTTCTTTTATATATACAGGGTGTCCCTGAAATAATGGTGCAGACTTCTGGAGGTGATTACTTACATCAAAAGAAGAAGAAAGTTCTGAAGAAATTCAAGATTGTGCGTATTGTAGGAATCCTATCATGAAAGCCTTCCGTGAAGGAGACGGACCCCCTCCCCTATCAGTTGCGGTTAACCAAACATTGACACCAGCAGAAAGATTCCGACAAGAAATTTTCTCTGGCGTTGCCACTTTATCGAAGCAAATTGCAGAAGCGAAAGGTGGTCATATCTTTTTCCAAAGAGGAAAAGGAAGGAAGGAAGGAAGGGAAGAATAGTAAAGAAAGAAGTGGTCGAAAGAAAGAAGTCGAAACCACAGAGATTCCTTCCACATATCCGTGGTTTGGAAGAAAACATATGGTGACCTAAGGACTGCTTGTTTTGGACGGTTCTATAGTTTCGGGGCTAGAGGCTCTCAAATTTACTGCGACATCGTCACAAATGATGTCATATCTCGGCACAGTGACGTAAGGGGCGTATGTTTAGAAAATCACAATCGTAGTAGTACTTCTATATAACCAATGTTTACGATTGAGAGAATGCCGCTTAGACAGGTTTCCGCAACGTAAGAATTTTATTGTGAAGGGATTAAATGGTTGAATGGGGCAAGCATAAACTGCATTCGCCAATCATAAACACAGATAGATGTATTGGGTACTACTTCGATTATGATTGGCTAGGCCAACCCTGCTTACGCAATTACTTGTCGAGATATGACGTCATTTGTGACGATGCTGCTGTGACTTTTAGAGCTTAGGGCTCCAAAACTAGACAGATTTCGGAATTTCTTCAAAAGAAACATTTTTCTTGTTTTGATGTGAATGATCACGTCCGAAGTTTGCATCATTGTATTAGGGACATACTTACGTATTCTGCAAACAAAAACCGCCCTGCTTTGAATACCACAAAATTAAGTGTTATTCGGAAATGATCAAGTTATCGTGGGTTTACGTTCGGCGTGGTATTATGGATCAGCGTGGTTTCCTGTAAAAGTAGGAAGTTAACGACGTGATGACGTTTAGAATTAAGTAAACCACATTTTGAGTGGAGGAAACCGCAACGACTGGAAGTGGCATTGATACGATTTTACAACGCATGAAGCAAAATACAGTCTCTATGAATGTGTGCATTTATTTTATACTCTCTGTTGCGCCCGCTCGATGGTGCGGGGCTAAATATTACAAATGAAGCCTGTCGACGCGGGAGCAAATTAACTAATCTTCCCCCCCCCCCTCGGTCAGCAATCTAGCGATTGGTTAGCTGCAGCTGTTTTTTTTTTTTTTTTTGTCTCTTCCGCGCTATAAACAAGCATATTCCGTAGATCAGTGTTTCTGAATCAGCGGGGCGCGACCCTCTGGTTGCCTTAGGGGGACTGGAAAATGTAAATCCTTTTATAAAAATTTCAGGACCTGAACCTGAGTTCGCTAAAGGTTATAAATAAATGAATTCAGAATAAAATAGTGGGAATATTTTATGCAGTAAATGAAACAATGCAGACATGCTGTTACAACTTTGTGATTGTAGAGGATACCTCTCTATTTTTAAACCAGCGCATTTCTATTCAGCCATATTAAGAAAATATGTTAACAGTATAAATATATTAAGATTTGAATACACCATTGCTAAATAATTTGGCAACATTTTGTGTTGTTAAACATAATTTAAAATATATTTGATGTGTAACCATACATTATGCACACAGTTCGGGGAGCGCATGAATATAATATAGCAGGGCCGCTCCACCTGAAAGGTCGATAAAGAAAGAACTAACGTTGGAAAGTACATCGAGAAAATGGTCGTTGCCGTGACCGGGAATTGAATCCCGATCCCCTTTTTCCGATCTAGTGTTCTGCTATTAAGCTACAACACACGTTTCTAATTCGTTCTATAATACTAAACATAGACGCTGTGTGGTGGATTACACAATGAAACGATGTTAATATTCAGAGGGTGTAAATACGCCCCAGGTTCAAATTTTTGAGGCTACACATATACTCTACAACGGGACGGGCGTAAGCCATAGTGCTGTTACCGCCCATACAATTCATTTTATCTTATCTTACATACTCTACAATCTTCACCCCGGATCAAATGTTGTACAATCTTCATTTTGAAATGTTCACTTATTAAAAAATAAAATCTTTCACACACTGTAATTATACAAAGGAACATCGAACAAGAATGTTTTCAGTTGTGTAATAGAAAATAATTTGCGTAAAAGGCTCAGTGTGGACCTTAATAAATAATTAAGTAAAATGATCCAGCGGTGTGAATTCGTAAAGTAAGCAGACAGGACGTACCCAGAATATTTTTCGGAGGGTGGGGGGGTGCCTAAAAATCAGACATTTCACCAATACGAGTCCAGAGATTCAATTTATCGGGAAGGGCGTAAGCCATAGTGCTGTTACCGCCCATCAGAATCATTTATTATTATTATTGAGACATTCAAACACTATAGGAAAACACTTGAAAATGCAACTTTTAGACTATTAGTCATAGCTTGAAAGATGTATATTAAAATGCTTTTTAGTGTGTGGGTGATGAAACTTTGTAGAACCTCGTAATGTACCTGTGATAGGTGTCTTCTCACTCGAAAACAATTTTCATTGTTTTTCAAAATGGATAATTTCCTACTTAATGCATCAAGTTATTTACTTCAAAATGGCGTCCACACTCCCGAAGACTTGACTTATTTACTATTTTAATATTAATGCTGTAATAGACAGAGAATAACATTAATTTGTCGGCAGTTGGAGTACGAGTATGTATATTGTGGACAATGACTTGTTTTCGAAATGTAACTTAGAAAAAAAAAAAACGTTTTAAAAAAGTAAGTGGGGGTACTAAATTACATTCTTCAAACGTGACAAATTACTTTTACCACTCGCCGATTATGTGACACCGTTTTATTATTTTTTATTAACTTTTCTCTTCATAAATTGTTTCTGGGAGTTACTTTGAAATTACCCGTTTCTGTTAATATCGATTAAGTGATAAGGCTTCCCAACGGAAGATTAATGTGTGACTGCCTATACCTGTATGTCGAATGAGGAAGCACAAGTTCATATATCATTCTGCTTATCAGAAGAAAAAAAAAATAGAAGATGGATGTGCATTAAATTCCTAGATAAGAACATGTTTTATTTTCATTTAAAAGATTTTAAGATCCCTGTATCGACTATGACATCTCTTAATTAATAGGCAGGCTTTGTGCCAAAGGTATTAATTTGAGTGAAACCTCACTCACTCTCACGTTTCAATTTCTTTCTCACCCTCACTTAACAACTTCACCCTCAAACTGTCGCACTTCTTCGCTCAGACCTAACATTCTCACCCTTATTTTCGCTCAGTCCTCACCCTCGTATCTTCGCTCAGTCCTTACCTCACACGCCCTCAACCTCACATATTAACTTTAAAATCACCCTCACTCTCAAGTGGTGCGGTGAGGTCTGCCCTTGTTAGATCCACCCTCCTAATATTGGACACCTTTGCTTTATACTTCAACTTCCGTGTAGATTTCCAGGGTTTTTGTATAAAATAAAGTGTGTTAGGAAAGCTTTCGCACTTTAAACTTATTTTACTAAAATCTCAACAACTCAGGAGCTCGTTTTCTTTGTTTAATTACAAATACGGGTTACGTAGGTAGATATGACCTAAAGCCAGAGCCGGATTAAGGGGTGGCTAAATGGGCTGCTGCCCAGGGCTCTGTACTCACTCGGGGGCCCTGCCAATGAATGGTAAATCAGTTACACCTACTACTACAGGGGAGTAAGTAACAGGCTCCCTAACAAAATCTGGAGCCCTGGGCGCGATTCAGTAGCCCAGGACCCCCCAAATAGCTTAATCCAGCACTGGCTACTTAGCCTGTCTCTAGTCGGAGGATATGACGGTTTTCCGCACGCACATCTTCCGGCCATGTACTCAAGATACTATCCCTGTATTTGCATGCGGGCGCTGAGAAAAACTTTGTTAGCTTGTTCAGCGGCTGTAGGCTTTAGTCTGCGCCATTTCATTTAGGTAGTTTCATAATTTTGAAGACCACCCAACTTCCGTGCTGTTTTAGTTAATAGGGCGGACTTGGGAATGGCACTGAAGATGCACGCGGCTTCGAGCCCTGCTGCCGAACGTATTGACTGTGGGTTTCCCAAGTTCCTTTCTGTTCCACTAGGCAATGTCGGTTTGTTGTCTACACAAAAGCCCTGACTCCTGCTTCCGGAAGAGTGATCAGAAAGGGACATTATCTCCATGAGACATGTGAGCAGCTTAGGTCATAACAGTGGACATTGGTAACCTGCTTGTCTGGACCGGATAATCTGTATCAACAAGTACGCTTCGCAGAGAATTACAGGGAGGTGACTGGGAGACCGGTGTTATGTACCACAGCACGGAAGGGTGCGTTTGCAGTGGGCAAGAGGACTTGTAAACGACCACAAACAGTGAGAATCAGTACTCTAGGATTCTCTTTAAAGACTGATTTATCCGGAAAGCAAGGACACGTTGTCCAACCGTTCAACATTGTTGAAAGATATATATAGAAGAATAGGTGTGCACATTTGCGGGAGGGGGCATCTCATTTGGAGACGCACGGAATTGTATTTATACTCCTGCATTGACCCATGGCATCGATTTAGGAATGGATCATCATGTTGAACCTTATGTACATGCAATAATATGAAGGCTGTCCTTACAGAAGGCTTCTAGTAGATAAGTACGTAGAGGGGCACCATATCAAAAGACTGTATGGCCAGCAAAGTCCCCGGGTCTCAATCCTATCTACCACATGTGGCCTTGGCCCCACCCCTTCCACGAAACATTCAAGAACCTCAAAGGGCGTTCAGCCAACAATGAACCCAGATGCCAATGGAGCTGGTTGGTACCCTTATTAACAGCATGGTGCATCATTGTGAGGCGTGTATTGCTGCCACAGCGTTTATATGCCTTATTAGTGCCTGGCGGCAACCTTTTTGTGCATCCCTGGCATTGACCACAATGTGAATCTGGTCAGTGAAAGTTTCTTTGCAAAAGAGTCCCCGGTCTCTCTGATTTGTTGCATTTCATCACTGTATGACGTACAGGAAGTGCTTACTCAGTCACAAGTAGCGTTTGTGGATTTTTCATTCTGCTGCCTGATGTCCATTTGTTCTTTAATTTATGACGAGCAGCGTACTTTACTCTCTTTCTCTCTGTTTCGAAAAAAAAAAAGTTCATTTCTGTCTTCGAATGGCCGTCATAGAAACTCTCACCTTGTCCTGAGAACTTACGTTTACCTTTATTTCATTTTGAAAAGGGATGAAAGATTTTTTTTTTTTTCAGTAAAAGCAGTGAAAGACTTGGCAACCCTGATTTATAGTGACGTGAGAATAAAAGCAGGATAGTTTCTGGGCCTCAATCTATTGAAAAAGTAGATAGGTTTTTGTTTAGTCGGTATAGCTAAACCTTCCTTGACTGTGTCAAATCTAGTTCAGATTTTTCTTCTAGTCTTTTGTTAGTTGTTCACTGTGGTGTGTTTCCTACGAAAGCACTGAGTGGAAGAAACATTCCCCGTTTTTAGTCTCTTTTCATTGCTATATGAAAGAATAGTGTTTGAGACAGTGTTTCCATATTAATGATTAGAAAACTAAGATTTTGATGCCATGATATTTATTTCAGTGTAGCTAATTCCGTAAATCTTCGTTGCAAATATTGATTTTATGGTTGATCAAGAGTGTTAATTCGGTTTCAAGAAAATGGAATGCAAAATTCGTGGTATCAGCAAAAGCGGAAGGGATAAGATTGGTCTAGACGGTAATGTACTTAATATCCCGAACCCAAGGTTTTGTAAAACATAATCAAGGCACATTTAGAACATATGAGTTCATTCATTACTTCGTGTTCAATATCCCCACAGCGATTGCAACATAGAAATGTTGCAGACGAACTAAATCTAAACCAAAGCTCTCGTTGGTATACGTCTGGTCTTTACAGCTGTACTCATAAACTTCCATATTAGAACCTATACTTCAGCCATATAAGCTGCTGATTGGTAAAAGGAACTTTGTCAAGGTAACCTTGTTTTGACGAAAATAATAAACTTGTGAAACTAACACTTGTGAGGAAAAGTGGTAAATCTCAGTCAGGAACGCCGGCGCGACTAAAACTCGAACCAGAGCCACCTTACCCGCTTGCTAATTCTGACATTGAACTTCTGAATATATTGGCTTTGTTCTCTCCCTACAGTTTAGTGCATTAAAACAATCGAGCCACTCCGAGTTTGAGGGTGATAAGAAAAACCCTGGAAAAAGTGTTCTGTCAGGATGGATCCCAGGACCTTCCAAATGCGATACCAACAAACACAGTGCCCTACCAATTGAGCTACGGTCTTGAGTGGAAGGAAGTGGTCGAATATAAAAAGTTATTCTTGAATCGATGAAATTTTATAGTTGCCGCGGGATATAAAACTTGACCTCGTAGGTATCCAGAATATGTTTGATGAAAATTCCTGTAGTTTGATTAATTAAAATTATTTACAGTGACCTGCGTTTTTTTTTATTATTTTTTAGGATTATATTACTATTTTCCGCTAGGATTGGTTAGCACTTACACTTCACGAGGTTGGTTCCAAGGCGACTATAATTTGCCTAATGCGTGTCCTTCACAATGTACAAAAATGGCATTCTTTGCACTGTTTCATTCATTTCCAACGGACATTCGTGGTTAATTTTGGACTTCATGATGTCCCAGAAAGTATTTTGACTACATCTACAATTGAACCTGTGACGGAGATACCAGAATATCTACAGGCAATTAACACTTATATGTATCCTTAGAGTCAATTCTACAATCGACGGCGAAGTTTCTGGCCAGGGCTAAGTTGAGGCCGTCATATTTTGGCCAGTGAGAGAACGCAAAATGATACTTGGCCTCAGCTTAGCCGTCGATTGTAGAACTGCCCCTCAATCTGATATTCGAAAAAAATAGCGGGGAACTGACTGCAAATTACCCAGAAGAGATGTATTGGATCCATGCAGAGAAATTATAAGGGTGGTTCTTTATTTCTTTCAGTTTTTTTTTTTTTCGTAAAACTGAATTATACTGGAAACAGTGACAGCAGAGATATTTTGTGTGGAGCAGGCAGTGGATACATTTGTTGTATGGTTGGCAACCCTGAAGGAAGAGGAGCTCCCATGGTTGTGTTCCCAAGGACGGCCGTTAACCGTGGCAGAAAAGGAAGAGAAAAAGTAGCGACGAAGGAGAATTTTGTGAGAAGCACAATAGAAAAAGAAATCGGCCAGCGATTTACGATGGATGGCCTCTCTCTCTCGTTTTGTGCGTGTTCACAGCTGGGCAAACAGGTTGTTTGCTTCCTTCCTTCCATATTCTTTCTTCATTCCTTCTACTGGCGAGCATATAGAACACACTCAGACAAGGAGAAAGAATGGCTCCTCCCGGTCTTCGAAAACAATCTGTTACGGGATCACAAAAAGCGCCATCGAAATTGTGTGATAGCTGTAAAGTGTGTCAAAGGTTTGTCGTTCGAATCTGCCGGGGGTCACTTTCCCATCATATATCATTTTCCTTTCCAACGGTTTCACTTCTTATTTCTGGTGGGGGATTGACGTCGTAATAAAAGTAGTATTTTTCAGTATCAGTTCAGTGTGATCAGCTTAAAAAGTTTCCAAGGAATCTCAAACAATTCCTTAAAAAGTAATCTTAAAAGATTGTGTCAGGCTTTCATTTTCAAAGGGAGTTTTTTTTTTATTTTCTAAATTTGTATGTTTGCTATATTATTTCCAAGGGAAACAATTCGAGGGGTGGGGTGAAGGTATTGAATATCTTTGAGAAGAGGCAGAGAGAGACATTTTTGGTTTGACTAGGAAAGCAAAATAAATAGAAGATGGAGGACAGTACAACGAAAGTACTGTAAAAAGTGAAAACGCAAAATTCCCCCGAAAATTGATCTGGATTTATTATATATATATATATATTTGACATTAATATAGTGTTGTTACGGTTCGTGTACAATTGAATTGTATGTGTTTCAACCAACTTGAAAAGATAGCTCTCAGGCTATTTTAGATTGATTGCAATAATAACAGTGAAGCAAAGGAATTGGTCTTGGATTTATTCAAGGTTCCATCCTAACATTTTTCTGGGTCGACCGAAGGAAACTAGCGAAACCTTTGTCATGATGGGTGGTTGCGGAGTGCAAACTCAAGATCTTTGGAATGAGAAAAGTAACACTATACCAACTGAGGTACGATCGCTTCATAAAGGAATGTAGGAAGAACTTCAGGCTTCTTGGGCTCATGTCAGAGTAGTGCACGGGATAGGGATGTGAGAAGGAAGACGACAAAGCTACATTCACGGGAATATTCTGGTATGACTGTTAAAAAAAAAAAAAATAGCCGTTGTTTTGAAGGTGATTAACCGGTGGTTATGAACTCATTGCTCTACCGATTAGTTTTCTATGATGTGTAAATAAATATTGGAATGTAACGATTGTTAGCAGAAATCTGTTACTTCCGTTAATGGCTGAATATTAACCGACTCATGCATCGGAGCGAGGATAAGGCTGAAACACGCTCACTATAATAAAGATGAGTTTCGCAAACTTTATTTTGTGTAAGTCACTTTAGTAACTTTTGACTTCGGCTCGTCATGATTAAGTGAGTGCAAAGCGTATTAAAAATCCACAAATATCCGTGCCTCAGACCATACCACTGACCATGCGTACTCTCATTGGCCAAAAGCCTCAAACAGCCTCAACTTAGCGCTGACTAGAAGTTTAGCGGGTCCATTATGGAACTGACCAGCGTTACGTATGATTGGGCGTTTGAGGGCGTATATTTTGCTTATAAGTTGTTCTACCTTGCGAGGTCCCTTTAGCACGCCAGTGAATTGCAGCTACACAGTGTGAAAACGGTAGGTTTAATGTTCATCCGCGTCGCATTTTCACTTTGGAGAATATAGATCGTCTCTCTGTGTGCCACCAAAATTATAAAAGAAAATTTCGTTTATTTAGTTTTTATCAGTGGTCTATTTTACAAGCAGTCCGTCACTAGTCCATTCTATCGGAAGTTTGTACTCAAAATCGAAATATTCGGTAATGAAAGACGCATTGACAGAGAAGATAGCGAGAAGCGGCGTGACACGGTATGTTTAAAAATGTTGTCTGTTTTTGAAGATGGCATGATAAATTGTCATCGCCTGCGAAACTATTGTTTCTTTGTTTTCGTGTTTAGATACATGTAATAACATTCTGCGTGTTCTGAAATCTTGCGTGTGATACGTATTGTGTGGACCTCTTGGCTCACACAATACTTACTAGTTAACTAGAGTTTGAACTGTGGATTTATTCAGGACAGTGACAGGAGTAACTGCAGAGGAAATAACATTTCGTCATGACACCTCCTCACCCTCCACAGCAGTTTTCCCAATACCCAGATTCACAAAGAATTATTTTCAAGGCTTTCTTTCACCTTCCGTCAGTGGGTAAGAACAAAAATGAAGTTCAAGAGCTATTTTCACATCAGAAATCCTCTCATTCCATGCTACAAAAGACAGAAACGAGTTTGTGATGAAAACGGTCATGTAAATAAAGAAGCCCGGGTATTCACTTTGGCCTTGCAGTTCAGTCTCTGTTAGATAATGTCTGTTACAGGACAAACGTTACAATTTCCACATAGGTCTATCAGAACTAACTAGTGTTGCAATTTTGAATGCACATTTAATTGTTTTTGAAATTATTACGGGAATTATGTGAAGTTTTCTGCCTGTTTGGTTAGAATCAGTTGTTATAAGTTGGTTGAATTTATTTTTAAGACCTTTAAGCAACTTTGGCTCAGGGCGAATGGATGATGATCGGTGGAATGAACAAAGTGGGAGGAAACTGGAGAACCCCGAGAAAACCCACGCACACGGTGTTTATTTATCGCTAAACTCACATGGCACGAGCAGGGATCGAGCCGGAGACCCTACGCACCAGAGGTGAGCGCTCTGTCACTGAGCCACCGCGGCCCGATTTGTTAAACCTATAAGTAAATAACTAACTATTCTTTGAAATCCTTATTCCTTTGATGGTCAAACTAAGAAACACAATTCTAGATTTTAATGGCATCAAGCCTATTGTGGGTGGCGAATTCTATGCCTAATTAGCTAGATCTGTTGACTATAAAAATCACAGTACAAAAATTCCCGACCAACAGATTAAAGTCAACAGTGTAGTGAATTAATTACATTGAACATTTCATAATCCCGTGGACTTCGAGTCAGCACCGAAGATGTACTCGGGCACAATCCCTTCTACTGGACATCTTGACTAACGTGTTCCAGGGTTTTCCTAAGTTTTTCCAGTTGAATGCCGAGATGGCATATTAACCAAGGCGCTGATCTTTACATTGTACATACATTTGCTCGCAAGTGGGACCGCCAAAAGAAGGAATTAGATTGTAATTAAAACATTAAAAATCATGTTGAAATCTTACAAAGCAGTATAACTATCAAAGCTCTCTGAAGGCCAGAAAGACCTTCCCGAGTTAAAAGGAATCATGAGGACGCATTTATTTTCTAGATCCAATTTTTGTCCTTTTTGAGATTTTGCAAAGGTAAATTGGAAAAGCAAGCTGCGGTCTCGTAGTGTACATCGTAACACCCAGTAGGCAAGCAGAAGTAGGCAAGTGACAGCATCCAGCTCGCCACAGGTTGTACATTAATTGAATTGAAAGGTCTTATTGTATACAGTATAATGCTTAAATATTGGAGTGCCCAAATATATCCAGTACGAGATATGGCCGCTAGAGGGCCGGGAGGTTTTAGGCTCTATTACCTTTCCTGCCCTACCCAGGACCACCGTTCGTGTTTCAATATATTCCTCGTTGTCCAGTAAATCACAGCGTATTAAAATAACAAGTGGCGTAACCTATGGAGGGATATCCGGGTGCGAAAAGTCACTGGAAAAACTCATCAGCTGCCTTTCATACTGCAAGTGTTCATTTCGTACAGATTGTATGTTGCAGGGAGGTTGCATAATGTGACAAATTCTGTGAAGAAGCAAAAGTTTAATTAATACGATAACAAAGGAAAAAATAAGTAGGTTGAGAATAATAATATTATAAATATAATTTGGGAGCATCCTTCTTCGTCTGATTTCGAGGAATGCGAATTGCGGTGATTAGAAACCAAATGTCTTTTAGAGATTGAAAATAAGGTTGGCCAAAATATATTTATTGGCTTTTCATATCTGTGTGAAAACACGCCTGCTTTTGAAGAGCACTCAAGTCTTGCCTTGTAAGGGTGAAATAACGTAACTACAAAATGTTTCTAATTTTAAATAATGTGGCAGTTGATGTAGTGACAAATGTCTTAAATGCACTTTTCCAAAGACTTTTCCCCCCGAAGCTCTTTACAGGTGGTGTCAATGAATACGTAGAATCAAGAACGGTAATTAACTCGCGTTTATTAATTCACAATAACATGCAGTTATGTTAAATGAGCAAAGTTTTAGTGGTTGGCAACAGTGATGATTAGTTACACATTCTGCCGCTAGGGCGACAGTAAATCAAGATGGCCGAGAACGAAGACAGGAGAGCATTTTGTGTTCTCGAATTTCATTTAAAACAGTCTGTAGTTAGTGTTCAACGAAGTTTTGGGGCAGTTAGATCCACCGAGCAGACACTCAACAGGAAGTGATAACAGACAATTTAAAGAAAGTTGGTGTATCTGGAAGAGGAAATCAACAGGCCTGCCAGCAGTTGATGAGGAATGCTCTCCTGTCTTCGTTTTCGGCCATCTTGATTTACTGTCGCTCTAGCGGCGGAATGCGTAACTAATCATCACTATTGCCAACCACTAAAACTTTTTGAGTTTTTCTTTCATTTAACGTAAGTTGCGTGTCATTGTGAATGAATAAACGTGAGTTATTATTGAAATGGGGAAGATCATTTATAAGTATTTGGGCAATGTAATATTTTGGCAATCTTCAATTGATATACAGTATGTCGAGGGTTGAGTGGTGTTACTTTCGGTCTTCTTGTTAGAGCTACCAAACTTCGTAAAAACTTTATTTTATGTGGTCCAGTCTAGTAACTTTGAACTTCGACCCGTCACGAATCGCCTGTTAGAATCCACACCCATGCCCCTGCCGGGACCTTCGAGCCGATGGCCTACCGCCGTAGACCGCTCGACCACCCGGCAGGCAGCTACCAAACTTGTTACTTTTTAACTGATGTTGCTGGGGAATGCTGATTTGATAATGATTCATTTACATTGTACTAAAGTTGTGTTTTTCGCAATTAATGTTGTGTGATAGTAGTGCATTTTTTACTACATCGGGATAAGATTCGCTGCTGACTCTTTTGTAATTGCTGAGGAGTAAGTGAAAGACGCATTCCAAATTCCCTCTCATATGAAACGTATCAGTCCTTGTTCAGCTTGGCTTTGCGTGTTTGAATTTTTCCCCGTTTTCCTCCAAATGACTTTATTCGCTGCTTCCTTACTTGTTGCGGTAATAAATAAAGTACTTCAGCTGTAATCATAGACAGAAGTTTATTTTTAAAGCTGTATTTTATCTGTCCGTCCATCATGACTATGCACTCTGTCACGTATGAATTAAAACAGAAATTTGTAATCAGTGTAGAATCAACTTAAGATTACTGGCTATTTTTATAGGTAAATGAGTGTGGGTGAAAGAAATACGATAGGTCATGTAATTGTTATGTTTCCAGTGTAAAAGTTTATCAGTGTTTAACGTCCTAATCTCTTTAAGAGAGTCTGCAGGCGTCTCTGATGTATGAAGGAAATTAGAATGTCAATATTTTCGATTTCTTAACTCTGATTTTCTTTTTTTTTTTTTTTCGAAGAAGTTTACGTTAAAGCACTACAGGGAAGCTTTGTTTCTGGATTCACTCTTTCATAGCGATTTTTTGTGCGTTTCATGAAGCAGGAAACTACTAATTTTGTGGACTGTACATAATCGTAATGTTGGGCCAGTCTTGTCATTTGCTTTCGTTATTGCGTGTATATTTTGGAAGAGGTGAGCTCTGTAACTTCAAGTCAAACTCATATTCTATTGGCTTGTGCTCTGCAGGGCCACCGGGGAGACCGACTGTCTGTCTTTGCTAATATTTTTTGCTCTGACACTTGAGGCGAATGCTCGTATAACGTTGAGTTAAGGCCATAGTTGGTACCATTCCCAGAGATATGTATGATTAAACCGCCTGTAGCCTTTAGATGTTCAAAGGCCCATAACTTTTTAATTTTTCTAACAGTAATACTTCTTTTATGGACAGTGTGTCTATGGTGCATAAAGAAGGTTGGAAAAACAGCCTGTTCTGTACAGTAATGGAAGCAAATGAGTGCTTTTATGCACCTACATTGACGTTTTCTGCCACTGCGTTCTGGAAAAAAAAAAAAAAAAAATCTATCGTCTGCTAGAGAACGCGAGCCGTAAAAAGTAAAAACCTGTTCCAGTGGGTATGTTTGTGTAAACACAGAGCTTTGTGTTTTTCAGTCGAAGTGTTGGCAGGCGTTCTTCAGTCCAGTTGCTCAGAGGTTTCCCTCCAAGTGGTTATCGCATACAAAAAAGTCACTGGCAACACTGCTTACCTGCAGTTGGGACAGGAAGAACGCGCATAAAAAGAAAATAAAACGTGTCGCAAATGTGGGCCAATTCCCGGTTTCCGACTGGAAACTCCATTACAAGGTGGGCCGCGGTGGCTCAATTGGTAGAGCGCTCATCTTTGGCGCTAGGGGTCGTAGGATCCCTGCTCATGCAATGTGGGTTTTGCGGTGGACAAACACCGTGTGTGTGAGGTTTTCCCGTTTCCTCCCACTTTCATTCCACCAATTCATCCCATAATCCATCTGGCCTGAGCCAAAATTGTCCTTAAAACTTCATTCAGATTCCATCAGAAGGCAAAAGTATACTGCCTTTGTGCGATCACAGTCTGTAAAATGTGTGGAAATATCACTGCAGAGGTGCTCACCATTCTTACATGCTATGTCGTCATTCGTAGACACCATAACAGACAGCACGAGAATAAGAGTTTTCTCTTTTGGGTTTTCTCTGTTGCACTGAGCTTACACAGTTACTGCAATGAGTTCCTTTAACTTCCTTGTGTGTTCGTGAGTTCTTTTATTGTAAAAAATAATAATAATAAATAGCAGACGCCTGCCTACGTGTAATTTCCTTTCAAATGCTTGTTAATTAGTTTTTTTGTGTGATTTTGTTCAGGACGTATAGTATTGAATAAATTATGTAGCATACTACATTGTATACGGATTTGTTTAATGTCAACCGAAGTTAAATTATTTGAAAATTAATATTTCAAATGTCTATTGCTGTTACTAATACCCTTGTTCTTTTCTTCCAGGTAAGTGTGTAAGAAGACCGAGTCTTTTCTATTGTAAGTAGATTTTAAATCTGAGAGACAGACTCCGCTGTTCGTTCTAGAAAGTTAGAACCTGAAGGGTCCATTAACCGTAACATTACCGCAGAAATGTCGTATTTCCCGGTCATACATTTTCCACCATAATTATTTTATAATCAGCATGACTTGCATGTGGACATTTTACTTGTAGCTCAGTGGTAGAGCGTTGGCGTGGCATTCGGGAGACCACACGCCTTTCTATGAAAATAGTTCTCTATCTGTTGGAGATACCGACTTGCCGCAAAGCAATTATTGGACACTCGTCCCGTTCATGCTTATTTCGACCCACCTTTACTTCAGAGAATGTCTGGGAATCCCCTATTTTCTTTGGTAAATCCTTTGCACACCCATTGCAGCTTGGGAATATGCATTTTTTGATAGAGCAGGTTTTTGTGTGTATGATGTCGGCACAGTTCTACTGCTAGAAATATAAAGTTTTAAAGTTCATTTTCCCACGCTTTCGACAGCCTATAGCGCCGAAACGAAGCATTTGTGTACCCTCGATGTTCAATAATTTTCTTTTCTTGTTATTTTCATGTCAGGAATCTCGTGGTGTTTTTGTCGTGTTTGTTTTGCAACACCCTGTATAAGTTCCGTGCAAATTGTTCAAAATAGTTTTATTTTCTAATGAATGCAAATCGGATATGCTGTAAGCTTTATCTAGGACTGTGCCAAGATGTCTTTAAAAAAAAGTGAGGTTTTAGAAAACAAATGATTATCATATGCGTGTCATTTTAATTGCTAAAAATAAGCTTTTGTTTCTTTCAACAGAGTTCTATTGTTTCTTTTCGCTGTGAATTCATTATTTGTGAAGTTTATTCGGCTAATATCGTGTTGTTCCGTCGGCTGTCTTCGGGAACCGTAAATCGCGTTATTACTTATTACAGAATCCCCACGTGAGTGAAATTAACTAACCACGAAGCGGGCGTTGCTATGACAACCTTGTGAGCCACGAGGAGCTGTTCCTGCGCGAGATTAGGAGAAAGGGAAGACTCCCTCCGTGGAATGCACAAATATCAACCATCGTCGCTCGCCATCATCACAGCGCTCGCTTGCTTCAACTTCATGCATGGTGAAAGAATACATCTATCTCAGTTAAAATTAGGCTTTCTACAGAACAGGGTGCATCCAAATGATCATCTCTACAAAAGAGTACTCACTCACTCACATTTTAGAAACAACACAAGAAGTGAAATGAAGGATGAAAAGATTCAAAGAGCAAGAAAGTAGATAATTTCCGCTCACTCATAGTAGGCCTAGGCCTAGTAACGAAATGGTTGATACTCATTCAGAACATTGTAGTTTCTTTCTGTTGTAATAAAGCTCATTGTACAAGGTTAACAATGTAAGTGCGATAACAAATATTGATGATAAATTTGGATGTGTTTTTTGTGACCTAGAAGAAAATATAAGTGGATAATACATGGAATTTTACGTTCAGCGTTAGGGCGCCGTTTCATGTACACGCTAGACGTATTCGTTGCTTACGATTTGGTCAAGTAGCCAATTGAAACACTCGACGCAATTCCCGTATTGTCTACCCATATGAAATATTGTCCAAAAACAGACGCCTGTAAGGCATGTAAAGCGTCTGTATCAAAAGTGATTGACATGCACATAGCATGTATTACTCACCTGAAAAGCCAGCCGAATCAGTCACCTGTAATTATCCACATGAACTTGACCAAAAGCTTTTAATTATCCAAATAATATTCAAGTGAAAAAGTGTTTTAATTTCAGGCATTCTACAGGCGCCTATTTCATGTCTTTTATTAGGGTAGTAGACCAAATCGCATGCACAGAATGTGGCCAGTGTGTACATGAAAAGGCACCTTTACTCCTTTGTTGGGGCAACGATCCATTGAAGCTTCCGCATATTGTTTTAACACCTGAGATGTCTTTCGGAATATCTAATGGGCCTTCGTTGATTACACTTTGAGCAACGCTTGTCTAAGGTCGTTGGAGATTTAAATAATTGCATTTTTTTATACTTCCAGGCTAAAGTTTCCTTATCTCTGCATGCCCCGAAAATATTTTCTTCTTTCAACATAGCACGCATCGGGCGGGCAGCTCATGTTCCTACACCAGAAACTGCTAACCTCGCGATTAATATGAAGAGTGTTGGAATTAAAAATATATGAAGTGATTATTTTGGCGGTAATACTTCATGGTTGCGAAAGTTGGAATACGACGCTGACAGATTAATATAGATTGCGAGTGTTTGAAAATAACGCTTTGAGAATGATATACGGGACGAGGTGACCGGAGAATGGAGGAGACTGCATAATGAAGAACTCCACAGACTGAGGCCATCTAGCTCGGATGGGGGGGGGGAAGACTAAACCGAAGGGAAAGACGTCGTTGGGATAACAATATTAGAAGAGATCTTCGAGAGGGAGGTGTTTGTGATGAAAACTGGCTCGATGTTTCACAGGAGCGGTTGTTACTGCGGTGATGAACTTGCTTAGAGATATTTCAGGTAGCTTATTCATTATTTGTATTTACTTGTAGTGTTTATTTTGTGTGTGAACCTGGTCTCAATGGCGTTAGCAGTATCCGGGTAATACTGTGGATCTGAAATTAAAAAAAACAAAACGTTCTTCACGCTCCAGTGAAAAAAAAAAAAGAATTTTCTTTTCATCGGTTCATAGTTTATATTAAATCAACCCATAGCTATTCTTGTACAGGCTTAAGTAACAATATTTTACCACAGTTGTAGGTTAAGTAGAACATTTATTCAGTAAAAACACGTGATTTATTATTTACAGCACCTGAACTCGTTGCTTGATGTAATTGGTTAAGCATTGAAATAAAATTATTTTCTTCTGTGGAATTTACTAGGCAATGTTAACTTCTAAAGTCCCAAACGTTTCCCCCATCGATCAACATATGCTTGTTGGAAAACTATTGTTGATCAAGTGCTGAAAGGAGGTTCGTATTAATATGAAACATTGTACGTGGTGCTGTTCTCCTTTATTGTTACTGTGTTTATAAGCCATTGGTACGATAGCTATTAACTTGTCAGTGCACAGAGAATGTTGTAAACATTGAATACTCGCAGCTGGACGAAATGTACACAACACGGCTTAATGTCAAGAACTAAGACATCCAAATATTGATTTAAAGTTAGAAAAAAATGTTGATTAAAGCATTTTTTAATCTGGCAATTCCTTTGGCATGTTTTAAGTAATTGTCCAATGTTGAAGGTTTAAATCTACAATCCATGGTTGCAAAGTTAACTGACAGGATTACAGAGCTGCCAAGTTTTGTCACAATTTTCTTAAACAGTATGTAATGTCTAGAATTTCTTTATTATTATTAACAAAACGAACGCATTCAAAATAAAGATCGTTATTTACTTGCTATTTTTCGTTGATTGAAGCTGGTTCAAAAAAACGCGAATGCCTTCAAAATCGAAACACTAATTTGTTACATTTCAATAAAAACGAAATCTCTACTTTTTGTGACTGACCGGATCTTTGCCATTGCCTTCCATCAGATGAAGTCTTAAATTCGAGACCTACAGTGTAACGTAAGCTTCGAACCACTTGTGTCCCCACCGGGAATCGAATCCTGGACCCTTGATTAGAAGGAAATCGTAAGATGTTTTCTGGGACAAACGAAATAAACTTGTAACGCAGTTGTCATTGCAGATTTGTGTACCGATACGATAGCAGTGTCAAGTGTAGTGGAATTTCTCTGATATCTGGGAATGGATGCTGCGGTATAAATTTCAGTCTGATTGCGTTGCTAAAATATAAAAGAACTGGATTTTGTTGTGTGTCATTATATTTCTGATTTTAATTCCCATAGCTACGAGTGGACGAGTGTCTGCAATCTTTGTATGGAAATTGGATAGATGCAAATTGCCTCCTCCTCTTGCGGACATGTCTCCTGGAATGTCGTTGAACTCCTCTTTTACGTGTCCATAAGCTGTCGGCCTCTTGCAAAGGGGAGGGGATGAAGGAGTAGATTTCCGGCGTGTACAGAATGAATGGCGTCATCCATCGAAGGAAGATAGTTGCATTAGCAAGTGACAGGTTACCTGCTTAGCCTGCTCCGTGAACGAGCAACGTTAGATTCTAAGGGAGTGGAAGGAGCCAATTGCAATGTTGCTCATTAATGCCCCGAAGTTACCAGTATTTGCAATGCACTGCAGGTTGCTGCTTAGTTTCCTCATAGATTAGTAGCAGGGTTTCCAACTTGCATATCCTCTGTTCCACTATTCTACACTTTAGATCTTTGTACATTTATGGAAAATTGCATTTATCAGTTGCTAAAGGTACAGTCGAGGGGAGCATCTACGTTTCAAGTACCCTTCCTGAGTTTGTTTTTCTTTACTAATAAGTTTTTATTCAAGTTGTCAATATCATAATGCATTGTCGTGTGGCGAGTCCCTTTAAGGTTAATGTAAAGCAACGATCTCCAACTAAAGATAGCAGCACTACCTCCGTATATGTCTAATGTATTTTCACTGTTACACGAAATTTCCTTGCTGCTCCTACAAATTCAAGCCTAGAGAGTTCAAACTTTCAGGGAAGAAAGTCCATGACCAATTAAAGTGCATGATCGATGCCTATTTTTTTTTTCGTTTTCCTTCATTGTTGAAATCGCTTCATTGTTGTGAATATCGAAACCTATAACAATGAAGCTCTTTCAACAATGAACAAAAAGAAAATTAAAAATCGGCAGCGATCATGCTCTTGAATTGACTTTGAACTTTCTTCCCTGAAAGTTTGAACTCTCTAGGATTGAATTCGTAAGAGCAGCAAGGAAATTTCGTGTAACAATGAAAATACATTAGACATATACGGAGGTAGTGCTGCCATCTTTTGTTGATGATCGTTGCTTTGTATAATTTTAAGTTGAGAGTTTCTCTTCAAATGCTGGCAATAATTTGGATTTATCTTCTTCCTTTCCTCTTTTCCCTTCAACAGCAATCAAGCAGTTGTATGTTCTAATATACTATTTTATTGTAAATGAAGTCCTAATTAATCTATTTCTTTTGAGGTAAACAGGCAGCTGTAGTTTATTTATTTATTACAAATAGCACGGATACGGCAAACGCCATTTTACACCGTTCTTGCAACAAATTAATATATTATACAACAATAAAGAAATATATTAACTTTTTTTTTTATTTGAAATCCTTATAACATTCAGTTAGGAATTTTCTTTTGTTAAGGGAAAAATCAGGTGGCGACGGGCGACAATCTGTACATGAAGATTTCTTTCAAACTCAATCTTTATTTCGGGAGGTAGAAAAGACGTTGAGAACGAGTATTTTGACTAGGCGCTCGTACATTAAAAAGCGGAAGAAGGTCGTTGGTTCTGAATGTGCCCTGCATTCTTTTTATAATGGAATTTGAAGTTATTTTCAGTCGTCTTCTTGTTTCTGTGTGTCGCCATTCAAGCAATTACAAAATACCTTCGTTTGTTTTATGTCAAAGGATCGGTTTTCAATGTTGTACAATACGAATAAAGAAATTTTGGACTTGGTTCAATTTATCTAAGTTTCATAAGCCATATCCCAGATTGGTGAACAGCATTCAATATTAGGAAGTACACAAGTGAGAAAATATGATCGAATCTTTAATGTCTGTAAATCTGTAATAAAAGGCTTGCATCACGTTTGAGTGCTTTAGAAATTCATTAGTCAAAATGTACACAAAATTTGGAATGCAAGTTGGTGCACTTGGGTAACAGAATTGTTGAAGCAATTACCGTAAACGAAGGATACCTTTCAGAAATATATCTCCGGATTAACTTGAAAGATAACGACGAAAACACCCTCAGGTATTCTATTTATTTAAATGCTGGTTACCGTGGGACCATTTAGTTTAGGAGGAGACATGACATCGACAAATATTCTGTCCCCATTATATTTAAATGAAGAATTAAATGTCTGTTTCCATGGAAACCATAATGTATCGCCGTGCTGTGATCATTCAGTTAACGTCTTTCACTCTAGGAATGCAGTGGAGGCCGGTGTCAGTTTGAACCCCTTCACATATTCTATCTCATTATATTTCAGTGAGGAATACATTATTGGTTAGCGTAATGTCTCATACGCATTTCGTGAAGATTTTTTTTTTTTATGTTAGACAGTTGATGGAATGTGATATTCGAGTATTTGACCCCTGATTTTGTCAAATGGTATTCAGTGTTATCGAAGTAAAAAAATCCTTTTTTTTATAAAGTGCAGTAGTTTTTGTGTTTCCACCTTTTGGTAGGGAAAAGGCGTTGCAGAATATTCCTAAAAAAGAAAAGCTTTCTGTAAAATCACCAAAGTAATTCATTTTAGTAGAAAATCTTTATAGCATTCGCAAGGGATTGTTTCTGCTTGCGAGTAGGGATGTCCAAATGCGGATTACGATTATTAAACCGTATAACTGATATCCGATATCCGGATATTATTCTTACCCAGGTATTCACACTATCCGAATATTCGCGGATTATCTAAACTGGATACCAACTATTATGTCATCCTGATATCGCATATGCAGAGTTTTAGGGTTACAATGCTTTGGCGAAATGGGAATGGACCTTCTTTGGTCTAATAATTGTAGGTAATTGTTAGGTGCAAGCTTGTGTCGATCGTCAAATCTTCTGATGTAATTTTTCAAAATATTCTACTCAACACGTTTTAACCTATAGCAAAAGAAAATGACCAGCATTCCGTTTATTATTCATTTAAAGGCAGCGGCAAATTGTATAAACCGACAAATGTTATTAATTCTTCAGGAAGACAATAGCTTTTATTATTATTTTATTCATTTTCCATGTCTTAATTCGCTGGGAGTGGAAACTCTGCTTATGGTGACGGGCGACACATGCAAAAGGCGAGACTTGTTCACGGTGATAAATTTACGGCTTCGAACATTGACTTGGCGTGTGTTATTAGACGGTGACAACTGGGAAGTACTGTATAAATCAAAGTAATTTATGTATCACCTACTTGCATATTATTTTTCCACATTGTCAATTACTCTGCGTTTACCTTCTTCGTCGTATTACATAAGTTTTGTATTGGTTTTCCAAAGTCAGTCTCTCCATTCATATTTAACAATGTTTTTGTATTTCATTCAGATAACTATCTCGATCATTCTTTTTCACTTTTAAAATCAGAGGCAGAAAAATCACAGGATTTCGTTGTATCTATTACATTAGCCCTTCTTTGCTTATTGTATATATTTCTTCGGATGAAAAGGCAGCTGTGGCTTAAGCTCGTAATTAGTCACAGATATGATTGATGTCTCTTAATGAGAACTTAGAGGGAAGTGAGGGGTAAGCCTTACTCTAGGTGTCATCCTGGATTTCTCTGGTGAAACTGATGGAAAACCTCTATGAAGATTGACGGCAAGAGGTCTCAAACGTGCGTGATTCCCCAGTCCCAATGCAGTCCGCAGGAACTCGAGGACTGGGTGGTTCTGTGCTTGTGAAATATTTTTGTTTTACTTTTGTACAAGTAGGTAATAAATAGTCTCTAACGCTTGTTGGATTCTATGGCCCAGGATGAGTGCTCAGTTTCAGATGTCTCCTTCCGTGCGTTTAAAATTTGCTGATTGCGAGTGAACTATTCCGAAGCCAATATATTCATCTACTTTTATTCACAAAAAATGTGTCTATTCTGATACAATAATGGTACCTAAAGCACGTTCAAAGTAGTCTTCTCGGGCAGCCACACACTTCTCCCAAGAGTTCTTCCACTGTTCAAAGCAGCGCTGGGACGCCTCTTTTGGGATTACGCGCAGCTGGTCCATCGCATTATGTCTTCTCTGGACTGAAATCTGATGCTTTTCAGGATATTTTCAGCTTGGGAGGAAAAGCCAGAAATCACATGGAGCCATATCGGGAGAGTGTGATGAAGCACAGGCGTGCTGTGTTTGGCCAGGAAAGTCTGTATGAAATGCGAAGAATGTGCGGGTGCGTTATCGTGATGGTCGTACCAGTTGCTCGCTACCCACAGGTCCGGCCGTTTGCGTCTCACAGCGTCACGAAGACGACGCAGAATCTCTTCGTAATCCTTGGTGATGGTTGTACTCTGTGGGACGTACTTGTAATGAATCACGCCACTGGAGTCAAAGAAGACAATCAGCATCACTTTAACGTTGCTCCGGACCTGCCCCGCTTTTTTGGTCTCTGGGATGATGGGTGCTTCCATTGTGATGACTGCAACTTGGTTTCTGGGTCGTATGCATAAACCAGATCTCATCGCCAGTGATCACTACGTTGAGGAAATTGGGATCACTTTTCACAGTCGAGCATGTCCTGTGCGATCTCCAAACGAAGTTGCTTCTGCTCGATCGTTAGCAGTTTTGGCAGGAACTTCGCTGAAATTCTCCTTAAGCCTAAATCCTTAGTCAAAACGGATCCAATACTGATGCCCAACTCGTCATAAAGTTCTTTGATTGTGATTCGACGATCCTGCATCACCAGGGTCCTCACTTGATCAATGACGATCTCATTTCTGGATGCTGAAGGCGTACCAGAACGTTCTTACTCTCCACTGATGTGCAGCCATCTTTAAAACGGTTGTACCACTCGTTATCTGTGTGATTCCCATTGCTTCGTCACCGAAGGCCTGTCGACTTGCAGATCGTTTCCACTTGGGGTTCTCCAAGCTTGACAACAAAATTTAATGCAGTAGCGTTGTTAAAGATTTTCCGTCATTTTGTCAAAAACGAAATTCCGACGCCGCTCGCTTAATCCCCCCCCCAATCGGCGGTTTTCCGGTGACTGACTACTTCTGCAGGCTGATAAAAAAAAAAACAAGAATACGTATTAGGATCACCTGCGTGCATCAGATCACGCCTTCCTAACTGCATTTGTTTACGCCCAAAAATTAAGGTTATATAATTTTTGAACAGACCTCAAGGGTAAGGCCAGGTAACACTTAGAGAAGTTGGAGATCTCTGTTTTCTGATCTGCTAAAAGATTTATTTCGCTACACGATAATAACAGAAAATGCGAATAATATATTTTTCTGGTCTCCCCGTAATAACTTGCTGCATTCGTGTTGTGAGACCTCGGCGAGCACGAGAGCAGTGGCGGACGGGTTGGCCGAGAACTAACATTGCTGTCTGTCTTGAATCATGGCAGTTAACATGGTCTATGATATATCCATGTGTTTCCACTCACCAGTTGCTATAGTAAATGCTTTCTGTAGAAGTAGTTGCATTCTATAAGCTTCTAAGGGACGCTGTTGAACCTCTGGGCATCCAGGTACCCACCGTCAGTGATTCGCTGACAACGGAGAAGCCGGTAAGCTCGATTATTGTGAACATCGGCGCATGGGCTGAATTTGGGTCGAGATGGGGATACTCGTTTTGCCAGCTTTTTCTTGTACAGCGAGATATGATATGATTCGAATGACGGATGCACGTATCTGGTTTGTCGGTAACTTCTCTGCTTGTGAAAGAAGTTACGACATTGAAGTCGATGCCATCACCAACGAGGGATTGTGAGTTGTGACGAAGCTAAGAGTGAAGTATCAACTACTGAAGTTCGTGGAACTTCATGTGTGCTATTGCTAATCGTGTGTTGTTGCTTTTACATAGCGTAACTGTGATTTTAGAGTAAATACCAAGTGTAGGTCTTACTTTAACATGTCACTTGCATATTCAGATCACAATTCTTGAGTTTTTAATCTTCATTCCAGGATGTTTGAATCACGGAAACTGAACAGTGAAAAAAATTTACAGATACATATATAATGTAAGAGAGAAACTATTATGTATCGTAATATTAACGTGTCGTATGAAAACTATAACTACGCTCAAAGTTTCTGATGTAGAATCGAATGCATATGCAAAGTAATTAGTGTTCTACGGCTGCTTAAAACTAGTGACTTTGACAACACAATCAACTAAGTTAGTGAAGCGATTCAAACAGCAGAAGTGTCGGAACGAAACTGGAATTTGCCAACCCGAAATGTAAAAAAGAAATTAATTATTTATAATGTATTTTACTAAAAGAAAAGAAAAAAAATAGCGGAAACCCTTATCTTTGTAGTAGACCTTACGATGAGACTTCTGTTGACCTACTTTTACAGTAGTGAGAAAGTAGGTGAAGTGTCGGAAGAACATTTGTTTGTTGGAGGTATTATTTTTCAGAGAAACAGACATTCAACAATTGTTTGTAAATAATTGCGAAGAATAAAGAAGTTTTATTACTTTTGAAATAAATAAAGTTATCTTAAAGTAGAGAAGATTAATTTTGTTTTGTTTTTCCTCAACCCTTAGGAACATGTAGGGGAAACTTTATGATCTACAAAATAGGTCGTTGTGGAAATTTTTCTTTGATACAGATCCAGGAATATCTCGTAACAATAGTTGATTCATTGTGCTTTCTGTAACTATGATTTTTTTTAGTAAAAAGATCGTTTAGAATTTAATTAAAAATTTGAAATTTAGTCTTCATTTTTAAATATATGTACTTGCACACAGAAATAAAACACATACGTATGTTTTTTATAACGTCACGTAAAACTAGTTACAACACCAAAATGGCAACTTTAGAGTTCTTTTTTTGCAGTTTGAGGGAACCAATGCAGTTTGAGATCTTTTGAGGGAACCAATTGTAAGGAAACATATTTTATTATGAGTGACGTCATCAAGCAATAAATAACATTTTCTATTAAATTTAAGAATGCAAGGTCAATTAATGACATTGAGAGGTTAAATTTTCATGTAGGGAATATATTTCTCTAGATACATTTCTGAACTAGAAACGAGACCAATTTATAATAATAATGAGAAAATTAGTGTTTTTTCCCCTCAAGACAAATAAAGACTCCTCAGATAGGAGTGGAATATTACTTGCGTCCTCGTGCAAAACTGGTTGAATCCAAACAGGCTTGAGTCCTGTCACATTTATATATATATATATATATATATATATATAT
>JAGDQP010005736.1:57547-76260 GCA_022664845.1 Lepisma saccharinum | reverse complement strand
TCGCTACGTACTTCGTCGTATCTCGCATTCATGTCATTCACAACGCTATCTAATTTTGAACCTTGCACATCAATTTTACTTTCAAGAGTACGCATATCACTTTTCATATCGGCACTCTGCGTAGCTATCTGACTTTCAAGGTTAGTACAAATGGTAGTTTGAATATCTATTTTACTTTCAAGGCTAGTACAAATGTCATTTTTCATCTCGGCACTTTGAATAGTCATCTTACTTTCAAGAGTACCTATTTTACTTTCGAGATTATTCATCATTTTGGTGAGCGCATCCAATAAAGTACCCTGATTACTGATACCGGTAGGTTCGGTTTCGTTAGATTCGGAATCAACGCGAACTCCGTCCCCAGTTTCATCCTCGACTGTCCCAGTATTACTTGACCTACATGCCTTGCAAATATATCGCGACTCTAACAGAGGTTTCAAGTCAGCCGCTATTCGCTCACATCGTAAATGCTTTTGTTGCATGCAAGCAGTACAAGTCATTATCGCACCATTGCGATTACAGCATACAGGATGATAATCCTGACCATCAGCACTCATGTTATCGTCACTTAAAGGATTACTCATTATATATCTACACAATATCATATAACAAGGAACCACTATTAACGTCCTCCCCACAAAATACCGGAAGTTCGATTCCAATAATCAATGCCACAGTCATCCAGTTTCCACAATACCTAACTTAACAAAAATTAACCTAACTCGACGTAAGCCACTATCTCCACAAGTAGGCAAAGAAAATAATAACTAGTAATTCTCCAGTCTCTTTAATACGTAGTTCATAACGAAACAACCTTTTCCTCTCAGTAACGTTTTAAGATATGTGCAGTTTATATTTTCAAAACTCAAGTTAGTTTGAAGCAATTGATACTTTTTTTTTTTTTTTTCACAAAAAGCGTAGAAAAGCACTACGAAAAACAGAGATACAGTCTCACAAATGAAGTGCCACAGCTTCACAAATCCTGGCTGGGAATCGCCAAAAACTGAAACGCAACGCAACCTAATGATCCCAAAAGTGGATCACACAGACAAATAGGGTCGCCAGGAGCCTAGAGTACCCACGCAACGCATCTAACCTAACCTCTAGCTCCAAACATTTTCTACACCCCAGACGAGCGGCGCAGAAATGCCTTCCAGATTTAAGAATATCTGGGAAAGAGGATTCCAGATCCTTGTGATCACTGTAAAAAAAAATAATTTAGATCGAGGGAGGAAATACCGGTAAGGCGACACCTCCAATCTTTTAATTAGATCGTCAGTTCATACTCTGAAGTACCAGCTGGTTCAGATTAGCGACAGATTAAGAAAGAAAAACGCAAATCTTTACTTGGGAAATAATCTTAAACGATGATACGCATAACGACTCATATGTGACTCATACTATGTCTTTACTCATTTCGAAGTCTACAGGGTGGCAAAAGACCATGTCTTACCTTTACCTTAATAGGGCCCACACCTGTAGTCTGGAATCGCAATTCCTGAAATAAAGACGAACGAACACAACGAATGACGGTCGCAACTCAGTCCAAACGTAGTGTCATAACGCAAAACGCAAATAATATATATTATCACAAATCACATGCTGGAGTCACTTCATATTTCAATGCAGAAATAACCAGAAATTCAATATATAGTTCCTTTCCCAAGTCATCACTTCTCAGCTGGCGAAAGAATCCTACCACTGGTCTACGGATTTATGAACCGATCTAAACTAATTAAAATCACATCACTTATAACAATAGGTTTACCGAAACACAGAAATAATATAGTATCAATCGCTGTCAACTTCACGTAACAATTCATAGCTAATTTCCAATAGATATCAAGTTAAACATTAAATAACTCACTGCACATTTTAAATATTACCAAACACTGTAAGAGGATTATGAACTAATGCCTTATATCGTACCTGGTTAACTGAGAGGTTTCTACACTACGTTCACTGAACATAAACTCAAGATTGTTTTCGAAGAAATATAAAAATTTCATAATTTCAATTTATTGCTTAGAATGTACATATTTCACGCTTTCGGCTATGATAATATTATCAGAATCTGAACAGAATTACTGTTGCATTGTAAAACAAACAAATTTGAATCACTGGTATACATGAATTAAGCCGAACTGAAAGTTATGTAGTCACACGTAAATGTCCATAATTTCTGTAATTATTAACAAATTTCGTTGATGTTTTCACAAATTATTTCCGAAATATTGTTGTACAATTTGGAAAAGTTTTAGTACAGTATTACTTACACGAAAGAAGTTCTAGTCCAAAATGCATGATAATTAAAGAATCACTTTAACCTTAATATTTTCGTGACGTCATTACAGACGATTACTACGTTATATAAAAGACGTTCTGAATAAATTTTGAAAAATACAAAATATTGTTATAAAATATGATTTTTCATTGGAGAATAGTGGCTGGAGTTGAAACCAAAAATTATCGAACCATGTTGAATAAATTATAATTTACTATTAGCATCAAAACGGTACGCAAAATTAATCGAGCAGACATGTTGCTAATTTGATCAAGTATGGAAAATATGCGGTAGCTGTCAAACATGGCTAACCGGGAATTTCGAATAGATATGGAAAAACGGGAGACGAGAAATTGGCATTTGATTATTGAAACCTAACGGACCGATATTTATAATGCAAGAATTCGGTCAATAGCGGCCCCATACTAAAATTTAGAACATATTAAACATCTTGACAAATAATCTCAAAACAAAACATATAATTTAACACGGTGAAAATTCCGAAATAATGACGAAAAAGTCCTGATAGCACTTGTATCGGTTTTTATTCTTCTTAATATGATTTAAAGTAATTTTCCGGAACGGACGAAATCAATCGAAATATCATCAAAAATTACGCTAAATTTAGTTTTTACATCTACCTTTCGTAGACAGGGCTTGGGAAGTACAGGTGATGGAAAGCCCATGCATCTGGTCTCTTCGGTTTAAAAATTGGAACTAAACTAACATGGCGTGGGAGAGCAGTTCTCCCAGCAAACGGAGAAGAAGGCTGATTCACACCAATCAGCAAAAAACAAGTCACGAAGCATTGACTAGGGCCAATCAAAAACAAGCGTTAGATCCAAGTCATTGCTGCGTGACTAACGAAAACCTGGATGGATAACGATTAAAAATCCAAAGAAAAATCCAAGCGGAAAACGCTCAAAGAGTCTAAAACCAACCAAAGAGAATGAGCTAAAGAGAACACACTGAAAGAAAACAAAACGGAGACTAAGAAAATAAAAGGGGAGAAAAATAAAAATAAAAATGGAACAGCAACTAGGCTGTTACAACACTTCGAACCCTCGTATCTCGAAAACCGCTCGAGCTAGAGCAAATTTGACCCAAAATTTCGAACCCCCCTGGCGACGACCAAACCCTCGTACATTTGGTCTTCCGGACCTATATACAAAGTTTCAAGGTCCTCGGACCATTTTCAAATTTCAAAACGTTCAAACCTTGAACCCTTTTTTCTCTTCCTTGTTACCACTAACGTACATTCTGAACCCGTTTACCATCGTTCCTCCGCGCATTGACATTAACTACAAGTGTACATGATTCACTTGTCCATTTTCCCCAACTTTTGAAAAATTCGAACCGACCTAACTCGAATTCAAGTCAACCTACGTTCTACTATCACCTCTGTTCTTTAAGATTGGTAATTGCAGCCGGTCTTGTGAAACATTCTACAATTACATTGCACTTATAATTGATAGTACATACCTCTGTATTGTTTTCTTTCCGTTCCAATGTTCACTCTTATCACTAGTTCACTAACCGTCTCACAATACCTGCCTGTTGCTTGCGTTCAACATTATCTTCCCTGTTGTCCTGGCCACTCCCCCTCAAACAATCCTGTTAAGAAGCTACCTGAACCTTCCCCCTTCCCGGTTGCCAGCTACCATCCTTTCTCTTCCTACTTTTTTTTGTTGCAAAGCGGACCGATTGATGATACACTTCGTATGACGTCCCATTTTTTTTTACGGTATTTGTGATTCACTAGTGTTCTTTCAATTTCACTTGCGATGTCTTCTTCTGTGCTAAGTCGGAGGGTCTGACACGTTTCAAAATCATGCTACTCCCGTACATTGTTGGCTCCCTATTCATGCAATCCTTTTTTTATAAAGAGATAAAAAAATCGTTTTGTGCACCACAGACAAGCCGTCACTACGACCATCTTTCTAAAGAGAGGTACCGCTCTTAGAATTGCATGATGGATTATCATCCTAACTGACATCGGTTCTACACCTACCATACGAGACAATTGTAGGCATTGAATATGCTTGACAACACCAGTAATTTCAAATCATCTATCATTCCATTATATACCATGACCAATCTTTATGGCTGGTAGCTTCTTAACATCATGTATTGTTACGCATCTTCAACTGTGTCATCCATCATACAACTCTTAACAATACTGCTGACAGCTACTGTTAAAAGTCACAAGCTTAGCCCATTCAACCGTCACGCAGAATCATTTATTAGTCCCACATCATAAATCCTCACATTGTGTGCAATATTCTTACATGTCAGGTAGACATCGTCTTTTAAAGGATTATCCATTTCTCTATTTCAAAAGGCACGCACAGATTAGGCTCGCCTTCTCCTTCTACCATTGTTCAGGCAAAGATTCAAAGCGTTCTTTCAAATCTTTATTGCCTAGTTCTATAACAAGTCAAAATCATACGTACATGCTTCATCCGTCAAGCCTTGTCACTTCCCCTGCTAACAATCGATCTATCATTCTATAGAAATTCAAAGCGCTCAGTTAAATTAAAACCCATTCTTACATCCTTTCCTAAACCATGAGTGGTTCGCATTGTCATATTTCATCCGAAACATTAATTCTCCTCTAAGGCCTTAATCTTGTCATTGAAGCTCATGTCCTTTTCAAACACAACTGCCTTCCTAACACCGCTTTGTCCAGATACCACATCCAATAAACTATTCGTCATTCCCAACGTCTGATATTAAAGTATTCGTCTCATTCTAAGGTCACGTCTAGTTATATTCATGTCTTACAGGTACATGGAAATCATCCATCAACCATTGCTAGCATCTAACGAACCCATTGTGACATTAATCTTTACAAAACCTATCGCAATCTCTCTTCATCTGCCTTTCATCGTGGTCAACTGACTGCCTTGTCGCAAGTGAGCAGATAAGCCGATTACACCTTCACGTACGACCATATAGCATTTCCCAATGAATAGAAGGCATTAAACCAAGTAGAAGAAAGATGGCAAAATTCCTTTGTTCAACAAAACATTGTAAAGTCTCCTATGCCCTAGTATATCGTCACCCACCATTGTAGCGGCACCGCTTTGTTCATGTCAAACTGACAGCACCTGTCAAAAGTGACGAGATAAGCCGATTAAAACGTCAAGCAGAACCATTTATCATACTCACATCATTAATCTCTCCATTGTGTACAATAATCCTACATGACAGGTGAACATGGTCGTTTTGCGAACAATAGAGGCCGTATTACAAAAAGCACCCATAAAGTGGGCCACACTCTACTCTGTTGCAACATTCACTCCACACCAACGGGCGGGCAAGTCAGCTAGAATTTTATTTAAAAAGGCAGAAACCAAACTTTGTATATTTGAGGGTACGAAGTTTTCTCAAATGTTTTAACAATCCTGACTGATATCAAACAGGCTATTCGTAATTCATACAGTAGTAATATCTCTAGGTCAATGTTAGAACAGAACGTCAAAGAAAGGTTTTTACCAGTCCTCTTGTAAACCTTAGAATGGTTATTCTCCATGCTTCCCAATTTACATAAGTAAAGTCGGATCGAATGATTACTTTTTACTAGTAGTTCATCCACGAGTAGAACCCAATACACTGTGTAGAGCGTACAGGACCAAATTTGGGGATGCATTTACCTAATTTCAAGCTTGCTGTAGCTTCACAGCACAGAAATGAAATATTATATTTGTAGGGTTAAAAATTGAGTGGTACAGGCAGGGTCTTAGAAGCTACTGTATAAAATGACTATGCTAGAATTATTCTACATTTTCAGTAATAAACGAAAGAGCTATTCCCTAATTAGTCGCCTTGTTCTATCTTAACTATCTAGACATTCTGATCAGCCTACATAAAAAAAACTTTGGATTTATAAATACCCCTTTTTTCTGATTACTCATTTAAATGCCTTTAGGTTTTCAATAGGCAAAGAGGTTTATTGACTTTAGGTTTGTATAATGGGTTACTAAGAAAAATTATTTAACTCAAATATTTAAGTTAATTTCGGTGTCCGATAGATGGCAGTGAACCATTATATTTTTGAAGGGGATATTTTTTTCTAAAATCATATTTTAGTTTGAAGTATTTTGAATTGTTTTCATATAGATTGGTTATTTATAACGGATTTTATGTGTGTGTATTTGTCAAAAGTATGTTACACGTTTATGATGTAATAAAATTTAATTATTCCACAAGCGAATACTAAAAAAAAAGTTTGACCAGGTTTCCTGTTAGATATTCTTTTTAAGAAAATTACTGTTAAAACGTCAACATAATTTGTCGCTGTAAAATTAAATCATTTGCACTTTTAAATTACGTATGTTTGTTGATAATAGTCTATTACCATTGTTGAAATTTAACCTTATAGTTTCTAGGCAACCTTAATATCTACTGGAATACATTTTCTGGGATGCCGTGTTGAGGATCTCAAAAGATAAGTAATCTAATTTTAACTTTATGTTGTGGTTTAGATTATACCTAAATTATTTTAAAATTAGGCAACATTATTTGACTTTTCTGGAATTAAATATTTAGATCTCGCTATTCATATGACAATTGTCCTGTATAGGATTTTTTTTAAAAAAAGAATATCAGTAATGATGTGCATGTCATCTATCACTTTTTATCAATTTTGTCAAATAGCTTTTACTACAGCCCTGATCCAGTTCCATATGGTAGGTGATTTTGTCAGCCCCCTACCTGTGGGGGGGGGTTACCATCCCAAATTCTCGAGCACACCCCCAACTTTAAAATTTGTATAGTAAACCGTGCAAAAAACTTCACTTTCACCCTCCAAAATTTGACTTTACACACCCCAAACTGAGAAACCATGGCGGAATCCCTGCGTATGGTCTACTCTGGGTTAGAATAAAATACATCTCTTGCGAACTAGTGGTGAAAATTCTTTGATTGTTTATACTACGGGGATCGGGCTGGTTAAAAGAAAACTTACATACTTTTAGGCGGAAAGTGAATTTGGCAATATGGCTTCTGCAAGACAAAGGAAAAAGAATGTTTTCTTTCACTACCGAGTGTGGAGGAAAAAAAATATTTGTTTTTTGTTATTTCCATTCCTTAGAAGAGTTCTTCTGGTTTGTGTATTTTGATCGACTTCTTCGCGGCCCGTTCCTCAATTGTTTCTAGATATTTTTGGAGTAGGGAAAAGAACAGCTAACATTCCAGATGAAAGGAAAGAGCAATTTACAGACAGTGTTTGATTGCAACAATTCTTCCTTTAGCTCTTCAGTGACATAAACTGACGCCTGCTATGTTATCTGCTCCAACCTGAGTTATTATAATTCTAAGCGTTCTTTCTTTCTTTGGTTTTTACGCGTTACTTGTGTACAAAGGTGAAAATGTTGAAAATAAGAGTAAATTTTTAGTAAATGATCTAAAAAATAAATTACCAATAAACCCCAAAACGACAAAAAATAAAAAAGATGATGCAAAATGAAATTCATGTTTCTTGCTTCAGTTTGGGGGTAAATTAAGTTATTGGTTCAGTGATGATTCTTGTAAAACCTTCAGGAAAAATGTATGACATTTCATTATGTTTCAAGTCCTAATAATAGCATAGGCGTAATCTAAAAGAACCGTAACTTACCTGTAGAATCAGAAATTATAACTTGTAAAAAATAAGGATATGATCTGGTGAAAATATTCATGAAAAGAACCGTGCCTACCATAATCCGGAATAGAGCCTAGATTTGTAGAACATCGAACAGGTTCGATTTCCCGCCAATAATCGTGACCAATATTTTCTCTATTTTTCCACTCGATAATTCTAGATTAAATATATAGTCTTTCGATGGTTAAAGCTATTATTACATGCTTACATAGTTACATTTTCTTACATGCTTAAAATGTTATAGTGGCAAAACTTTAAAAGATTCATATTAGTTAGTATGCAGTAGAAATAGGTATGTAGATTACAGAGAAAGGTACTATATACCCTTTCTATATGATGGACTATAGGAACATTTCGTGAACTGAAACGTAATTCAAAGAGAATGTGAATCGTTCATACGTAAACAGTGATGAATAGTTAGTTTTCAAGTTGCAATCTCTTTATATCGATCGCTGGAACAAAATTGTCTTCTAAAGTTGCTCAAATTATCTATCTTGCAATTATCCATTCGCATATTCAGATTATGTTCATTGGACATTATCCATTAGTCCCTTGTTTGTTCATTAAAACCCTTCTGATACTGGACACTCAGATATACATATTGTTCGTACAGCATATCCAAACAAATAGCATGTATGAAGCAATATGGGTCACTCACTCTCCAGAAACAGGGCTTTTTGGATAGTAAAAAAAATAAACTATTTTCAATTGTAAAGATGTTACTTTTTAGGAATCTTCGATGCATTTTGGGTACATTTTGAAGGTGTTCAGAGATCAGTACTGTATTATTTATTTATTCCATTAACAAAATATAATTTACATGGAGTTGACGTTTTTTACTTTTTTCGTTGCCATGATCCTTACAGTGAGAATGGAGTTCTTCAATGAAACATGAATGAAGGGTTCAGTGTTTGGGTTCTCCTCATTTATAGGAAAGAGAAATTAAAGTAGAGTAGAATGATTATGAGTTCCATGGAGTTGACGATTTATACAATGTTTCAATATATTAATTTCTGACATAAGAGAAGTCAGTTATACGATAAATCTCATTGTCCATAACTGTACTACTCTTGTCGATTTACATAGCTTTTAGGTATCTTTTTTTAAAAAATGGAATTGTTAAACACAGGCAACTCGAGTGACGGGATGATAAAATATAACTGATTGGAAAATAACTTCTTTCTCAGAAATCCAAAGAGAGATTTGTAAATCACAGAAAAGATTAGACTTCAGATCTCTGAAATATTTGATAAGAAATTGGAAACTATTCCAGAGATGTCCATTGTTCAGTCGGACATCATCTTCATAAAGAATCCGAATTACTTGTTTGATCTCGTTCAAGAGATTATAATTATGATGTGTGATACCAATGGGAAAGCTTCAAGGAGTCGAGAAATATTGAACATATTCAACTCGTAAAAAGTAGCAGTAGTAATATTATCAAAAATAGTTTTTTTTATTAATTTTCTTAAAGTCAGATTTGAAGATAATACTGTAAAAAGGCCTTAACAGTCCATACAGGCAATCAAGTAAGACAGTGTTTACGCCTAATTGTGCCGAATAATTAGAGGAACTAAAAGGAACCATGGCATATACTAGAATCAATGACATTTTAAATATTAAATTCACTCACCTTATGCTATCCGTGAGAGATCACAGCAAACGGGGAATTCGGATACGCACCGACGGTGCATCCGACGGAGCAACGGTACGTAACGGAGCATAAAGTGCCAATTCGGAATAGGGGCTAGTCTAATCTTTCTTGTGATCAGATTTTTAAGAAATTTAGTGGCAATTGAGAATACTGGATAACTACTAAGAACAATCACTGCTATATTGTGTTCAAGGACATAACAAAGAAAGTACCATCTTACTCATATTACAAAACACGTACTAGCTACAGGCCCCACAAACATTAACGTTCCAGCATTTCCCAATTTCACCTTCAAGAAACTCTCACTTAAGAAGAGAATAATGTATCTTACCAATAAAACCAATGCCACTTCTATTTTTGGACGGTTAATCAGTCGAAACGTCTAACAATTTTCACGAAACTCGTTATCAGGAATGAATTGCTTTTCTCATCACAAAAAAGGATTTAATTTGACAACTGAAACTGTTGTGAACTCTAACCACTTATTTGTTACAGAAGATTGGTTTCTATAATAAATTCCTTGATCCATACGCTTAGGATGTGTAAATTATTGAATGTGCACTTTCTACATATTTCAAAGTTTCGTTGCGATAAGTTAACAAGTGTGGATTTGGGTTATTTTGAACAATCCTCGCATATATGCGTAAAAATTTTGGCTTCAGACGCAGTCTATCCCAGTTCAAAGGTGGAAGGAATCCTATAAAGTTTGTATTATTATTATTTGGTTGGATGGCAATACTGAATCTCCTTTAACCAGTTACAGGAAGACAAAGACAAATATGAAATCTAATGTAATTCGAGTAGGAATTCCGTTCGAACAGTTAAAAAGTTCGAGCACTCAAAACTTATTCACACTCAAAGTTGCTGGAAGTGGAATTTTTACCTGTTCTGCCATGTTTCGACCCAAAAAAGCGACCTTGAGTTTATATTTTAAAGTGTAAATATTCGACAGCACAGCTGTAATGTTAGGACCATAACAGAACCACGACGTTACAAATTATTAATAGTAAGTCAGATTAAAACATTCAAGTAGGTCCTGTTACAGCATTTTATTAAAGTTGATTAATAACATAATAATAATAACCACTGGCGTGACAGACCGAAAGGTCCAGAACCTGCCACAACGCCATCTGTCCGAGGTTGGTGGAACCGCGTCAACCTGAGTGGTCAGCACTGCGCACACCTGATCACGAACAAACGTATCAGGGGC
Source organism: Lepisma saccharinum (assembly GCA_022664845.1). Lineage (NCBI taxonomy): Eukaryota > Metazoa > Arthropoda > Insecta > Zygentoma > Lepismatidae > Lepisma > Lepisma saccharinum. Next base: position 65,468 of record JAGDQP010005736.1, on the reverse strand, counting down.
TTTCTAAATCGAGTGTGTCCGTCACGTCCTTATTCACGTGATCCCCCAGTTTGCCTCACGACGCCCGACTAGCCTGATGAGTCGCTCACACACGAGTGCTACGTTTGACCTGAAATACAACCGTCGTAAGAAATACTCGACCGTTTCTAAGAGCGGGATTTTATAGTCCCAAAATTAGCCAGGTTTTCGACATTTTGGCCCACTGTGCGGTACTACGCAATGCAATTATCTTCACAGTACATGGCTACTACCAAAAACACTTTTAACGACAACAAGAGTGGAATTTTATTTAAGACCTTTAGGCAACTTTCGCTCAGGCCGAACGAAAAGAAGGAAACAGCAAAGAGTGAAAGAAAATTGAAAATAAATGCACATTCATGCATATTTTTCCTATTAACAGTAGGAGTTTCATTTATTAATGTCAATTTTACTTATTTTTTCATCAAATATTCAAATCTTGTCTCTTTTATGTTCTTAACTTATTTTAACCGTTTTTAGGATTCGCACATTTGATTAAGAAATTACTAAATTGAATATATATATTACATTGGTGAGGTTAGCAAGTCAGGAATAGAACCGGTTAAAACCTAAGAGTCGGGCCCTATAGTTATGACTCTGTCTGGAAAATGGATCTCTCTCAGGAGCCTTGTTAATTTATTTGATAAAAATCAAGAAAATAACTTTCACGAGTAATTGTTCTTAATGAATCAGATGCATAATATTGATCCTGAAAACGGAAACGCAGTTTAACCAGTGGTGCATTTTAATTTATATCCTCCCGCGTGCCCCAAAGAAAAAGATATGTACCGTAGTCATCTGTTACGAAGGTCATAGACTATTCACGGTTCAGAGGATTTGGATGAAGTAAAATTGACTGATTGGACCACATTGCAAGGGGCTATTATTCAAATTTATTAACTTCAAAGGAAACAGTTTATATATACCGATTAGCCAGTCTACAATTCAATATTCGCGAGAAGACAAGTAGACTTCTGTGGCTATGAATAGAAAAGTTCTTACACACCCGTCATCAGATGGTTTCCATTATACTTAAATCGTCTTTTTAAGACTCGTGTTTTACGGGAACTCACCAGAAAGTGGTTGAACCTAAGAAAATATGCTACTCAATACATCATATGTTATTGTAAATGTATCAGTCGTGTTGCATCAGCAGTTGCATCGTACTGATGGTCATTGTATTAAAAAAAAATGGAGGTCATTCTGATTGGGGTTTTTCCTTGTTTTCCTAATGCAATACTACTCGAATATCCTGATGGTAAGTTGAATAATTCATAATAATTTAATAAGAGTTGGGGGGAGGGGGTATCGAGAACCAGAGATTGAGATAATAACCTTTTGAGCTCTACTAATACTACCAAGGATTAGAGAGTGTAATAGGATTAACAGCTGAAGGGACTTGAGAGTATGAAGTATAGATGGGGATAGAATCGAACTATAGTCGTGCCATCTTACAAACAGCAGGTGTACTAAAAACAGCACAGGTCTAATCCTTGATACTACACTGAAGACGAGTGAGGAAGCGTTTGGACTGAGAAGGAACGAGAACTTTATAGGGCCGACCTTGTTAAAACAGGCCCCAAAGTAGACCTGCGTTTCATTGACCATACCAGGTTTGAACCCGTGGCAAGACATATAAAAAGTCAACTTGCTAACAATTTAGCCAAACAGCAGTCTAACCTACTCTAATATTCCATTGTATTTCTATATCTGGATTTGTTAAACACTACAATGGTGCCTACCCATATTACATGTATTTCTTGCAAATAATACTAACGTATAATATTATGCTGTTAAAATGTGATAGTTAAGAACTCAGAGCTCTTAAGAAAAACGCAGTAAAGCTTATATTTATATGAAGTATTTAAAGAAATTAAACTCTTATTTATTATTATTATTCCGGGTTGGAGTTACTGGTCTCCCACCAGGCGCCTCCCCATGTGGCGGATAGGGGAATGCCGACCAGATACGGTGGGCACCGGAAATATTCCGGGACGGACCAAACCCAGTACTGCTGCCTTGCAGTTAGTAGAGGGATCTACAAAGGCTAGGCGAAGATAATCTCGAACAAAAATATGGTGAGGGGAAGCAGCATCACCATTACCACTCTGAGGCTGAAGATGAATGACATCGGCAAGGCTCAGCGATGGACAGAGGACGACATCAATCTTGAATACCTGCCTTTACTGCGAGGTCGTAGAGCTGACAACTCTACACCGCTAAAATATGTCAAGAAATAGTAGCAGATGGTTCATGGATTCTCCTGGGGTAAAATATTCCGGAGGTAAACTAGTCCCTCATTCGGATCTCCGGGCTGGGACTGTTTCAGGGGGCTCCAACAACAGGATTAAGAAAGACTTTAGAATAGGAACGTGGAACGTATTAACATTATACCAAACGGGCGCTCTTCAGGTGGCGGTACGCGAGACCGAGAAGTGCGAGCTAGACATATTAGCGATACAAAAAGTTCGGTGGGAGGGTCAAGATAGCATCCCACAGAGCAAGTCCACTTTCTACTACGGGGGAACACAGTCTCACGATTTCGGAACAGGATTCCTCATTAAGAACAGTATCCTTCAGGCGGTTCGTAAACGAATATAGAGTTCGTAAACGAAAGACTATCGTACGTTACGATACGTACTCGACGGGGCAACACGGTTTTATTAAACGTCTATGCTCCGACCGAGGTGGCTACTGATAACGACAAAGATATATTCTACGATGAGCTAGAAAGCCTGTTCGACCGAATGTCGAAGTATAATTCGAAAATTGTGTTGGGTGATTTCAATGCAAAGGTAGGGAGAAAAGAAAAAATATAGACCTATTATAGGCAAATGCAGTCTTCACGAAAAGACCAACAACAATGGAGAAAGACTGATAACTTTCGCGATTTCGAAAAACCTACTGGTAAAGAGCACGTACTTTGAACACAAAGACATACACAAATACACATGGGTATCTCCGGACGGCAAAACTCTCAACCAGATCGATCACGTATTAGTAGACAGACGAAGACACACCAACATAATGGATGTTAGGTCGTACAGAGGAGCGGAAGGTGATACCGACCATCAATTAGTAACACAAAAATAAGGGAAAAGTTATGCATCGCGAACAGAGAAAGCAAGGGGTCAAAACAACTGAAATTCGAAGCGAAACTATTAAATAATCCGAGCATAAGATCAGATTACCAACTCGAACTCTCAAATAGGTTCGAAATCCTAGCTGACTCGAGTAATAATAATGATGATATTAATAATGAAATTGATGTAAGTAAGATGTGGGAGACAATTCGTGAAACAATTAAGAGCGCAGCGAAGGAACGTGTAGGTAAGAAGAAACAATAGTAAAACAAACCTTGGTTTGATGAAGAATGCCTTAAGCTTCATGAGGAACGAAAACAATCCATGCAATGATGACTAAGTAATAAAAGCGAAGCAAATACCAACCACTACAGTAACGCGAAACGAGACGCCACACTCGGGTTCAGAAACAAAAAGCGAGAATATCTGACGCAGAAGATTCAGGAGATTGAGGAAAACGGGAAGACAAATAACTTACGAGATCTATCCAAAGGGGTAAACTCGTTAAGAAAAGGTTACCAGCTCAGGTTAGGAATGATTAGAAATAAAAGTGGAGATCTTCAGGCGGATGCGACTAAAATTGTCGATGTGTGAAAAAGTTATTTCGACAAACTTCTTAATGTACACAACGGGGAACAAACAGGAATCTGAAATCCATACCGCAGAACCGTGGATTCCCGAACCTAGCAAGATCGAGATCGAAATGTCGCTAAAGAAATGGAAAAATTTCAAATCATCAGGAAAAGACAATATTCCAGCCGAATTAATTAAAGCAGGAGGAACGGCACTAATCAAGGAACTACATAAAATGATAAACGCTATATGGAGAAAAGAGGAGCTCCCAAAGGAATGGAAAACCTCAATAATAGTTCCGATTTACAAAAAAAGCGATAAGTCGGACTGTAATAATTACCGCGGAATCTCGTTACTTCCAACCTGTTACAAGGTATGTAGATGAAATAATTGGAGATCACCAATGTGGATGTAGAAGAAATAGATCCAGACACCCTCCTGTAGGGGTGTCATCCCGCAAATCCTCGAGAGCACTTCCCAAATTAAAAATTTTTACGGTCAAAAATCGATAGAAACCTTACAAAACTCCATTTGCACCCTCCCAGTTTTCACTTTACACCCCACCCCCCCAAAAAAATGAAAATCCTGGCGGACTCCCTGCAGTCTGGAATTAGCTTTGTTTTAGGATATTTGGTTCCAAACTAGGTTTGTTATATATGCACATACCTATGACTATTGGATAAAATACTGATGTTGAGATCCTACGTGGACGAAGGAAAGAAAATGACGCGCTGTTTTTAATGCAGATTCTCTTAAATAAATTTAACAGTAAACCTGTAGCTACTGAAAACATTGCATTCAAAGCGCCTTTGTACAACACCAGAAGTGGTTATCTTATAACATCAGTCAATAAGCACCATGCCATCTTAAACACAATTGCATCCCATTTTAACGACTTGAAATATGATTTTATTCAAAATAGATATTGATGAAGTAAAAATCTCATTCACTTAAATGTTCATCCGTCTTTTAAAAGTAATCATAACCTTGCACGAAATTCGTAACTGTTATGTATTTTAATCATGTGATATCCCAATCTTTACTATTATAACGACACAACGTATTTAAGACTTCTTTTACACTATTGTAGACCTATGTATGAATGTATTTTTAATTTCCACACACAGTACGTTAGGCAGCGGTAACCTATCATGTAATTTGACCAGGTTATTGGACTTCAGAGAAAAAAGGTTACACTTTTGAATAATTGTTGTGTTAAAGTCCTTTTACTATTGCACATATAGTTTTAAAAGAGTATCCCGCAGCCCAGGGCCGGATTGAGGATTCAAAGCACCTTGGGCACACTAAACTTTGGCGCCCCATTATAAGTGAAATACTACGGACCTTTCCAACGACACCTGAAACACATTTATAGTTCTAGTAGGTTCTTTCTCCTGACCTGCCCCTGTGTAGTCTTGATTATCTACGCGGGTTTGAACTCGCCTCGTCGATACTTTTCCAGCGACGCTTCAATCACCTTCCTGGCGCTAGTACTTCCTGATTTGAAAATTGTCCCTTGTATCTCGGGACAGTCCCTGTGATTTGGATTATCTCTACGGGTTTGAACTCGTCTTGCCGAGAACTTTCCAACGACATCCCAAATACCTTCATAGCCCTTGTAGTACCTGAGTTGAAACTTGCCCACTCCCCCGTATTTCCGGACCCGCCCGGAGATCTGGATGAATTATACAGGTTTCAACTCGCCTCGATAAGGCCATTTCAACAACACCCCAACCATCGTCTTAGCTCCAATAGTTCCTGAGTTGTCGACAGTCACACGGACGGGCAGAGAGGTTGTATAAAGCTTCACAGAACTTTCTGTTGAAGCTTAAAAACGGCACACACAGCGATAACACACGTAAGGAAACTGAGGGAAAACAGAAAATGTTGTCCATATTGGTTTAGACTCGAAACTCCCCTTCTGCTCCCAGACTTCATATAATTTTTAAAGATCGATTAGTCCAATATCCCTTTTACATGTCAAGCACTGGGTCTTACAGAGATTACCTTTCCACGATACGCAGACTGTGTTTCACGCGACACTTATTTGACATAACGCTGATCTGCTTAGCATGGTTTTGACACGTTTGCTATTTTGACAGCGGCGCATTTGTGGCACACTCTGTTATTAATGACCAACGCTATTTTGTCGTCCGCTCTGTTCTGGCCGGTGCTGTTTTGTCGCACTCTTTGCGCCCCCAAAATTTGGCACGCCCTGGGTCCGAGCCCTGGGAACCCATTTATAAATCCATACCTGCCCAAACACTATAATATATTTATGCGTTTATTCAATTATTTGTACCTAATCAACGTATTTTAAAAAAAACTGTTTCAATACCAGAATATTGGTTGTTAATTGCGTTAATCTATGTTTGTTATTATATTTTATTGACATACTATTTTATTTTTGCTGTATAGCTGTTTTCAGGAAGTTTATAATCTATAATTGTTATTGTTAAATAAAATGGTTGGATATAAAAAATAATTACTCTTCCTTAATTGTCGTAGAGATATTCTTTTAAAATATTTAAATTTAATCAGGTATTTGTTCTTACGAAACTTTAACAACGTTATAATGGATTTTGTATGTTTAAATTCAGAGTGTTTATTAATAACAATCCATTGTTATTGTCGGAATTAAACATTTCAGTTTCTATGACTACGTTGAATAAATGTTCTACTTCTGTTACCCTTATTAAGTCATATCAAGAAAAACTCAAACTCAGCCTAATTAATCAAAAAAGAGAGAAAAAAAGTTTTTATTTGTCCATCACCACTAGTGAAAAAAAAATCAAAAGTCAAGAATTCTAGTATAACCAAACTTCAACTTAATATCTACAAATGACATCATAAAAAAATCAAGCAACAATGGTACAAATTCGACAGAAGGACCACCTTCCTTTCATTGTTGGATAGTTACCAAAAAGAAGAGATGAAGATGATCCTATGTGGGATGGTGTGCTGCGGATCTTAAAGATAAGTAATTAATTTTAATTTCGTAGCTCAGTGGTAGGTTATTGGCATAGTATTCGGAAGGTCGTGAATTCGATTCCAGCGGCCGATCATCCTGACTGAGGTTTTTCCTGGTATTTTTCGGTCACTCCAGGCAAATGCATCTTTGATATTGGCCCTGGCCGACACCTTCCCCAATCTTTTTCCCCTCCCCTATCCCGGCCTAAGCCTTAGACGTCTAAAGGCCTAAAATAAAATCCAGTTCAAATTCAATTTATGTTGTGATTATAAATGAAATTCTTAAACTTTAGCAATTGTATTTAGAACAGTTTTATAGAAAGAAAAATATGTCTTTACTATTAACCGAGAACAAAAAATAATTCAGTCTATTTTGTAACAGCTGCTTAGCACAGTTGCATCAAGTTGAAAATTTTCCTTCGTAGATTATGAATGAGTTTATATCACAATAACTGGCGCTCCGAACTTTAGTGACCTAAAAATCCCTAAATATGACTTTGTAAAATGACGTTTGAAATGAAAAAAAGACGACGAAAAATTGTTAAAACGAATTCTCAAATAGTTTTCTATTTTCTGATTTCAATGGATTATTAAAGTTGTTTGATATTTACGAGCAGAGGGAATGTTGATATTAACTAAAAATCACAACAGATTTAGGAAGCCAAAAGCAGACAGGTGAATTTACAGAACACTTAGTCATTTTTTTTTCAGTCTCATGAATTTTGCTTCAGAAATATTTTACTAATTAACTGCTACAGGATGCGGCAGAGGAAACGCATGCTTTTCAAATGTTTAGAACGTGGCAAGGATACGGGTGGAGGTTTCCGCCGCTTCCTAATGCACAGCAGCAGTTGCGCAGCATCAGTAACTGTTCCGTCGATGCGAGTGCGTATACGTAGGAGTCGTCAATAGCCAAGGCGTCTTGGACGTTTGAAAAAGTTTTTTTCTGAGAGCATAAAACTGCACTTACAGTGACTCTATCGCGCTATGTCGAAATGCTTAGCAGTTTCCGGAGCTACGCAGACGAAGAATCAATATGCAGCAAATGTGATTCTAACAAGATGTTACCACAGCACACACAGAGAAAACGTCAATGCAGGTAGTGTACATATTGTCGCTCTAAGACTGGTTTATTTGTTGTTATCTACTAACGTATTCAGGAACGACCTTTTCCAGTCTCCTCAAAAATAACGAAACCTCGATATGCCCTTACCCAAATTTACCCTTCAATTATAAGAGAGGCATTTTGTTCTTGAGAAATCTGAATTACTTGTTTG
>JAGDQP010005736.1:20301-57447 GCA_022664845.1 Lepisma saccharinum | reverse complement strand
CTAACAAATGATTCAAATGTGAAAGGTGCACGGAGTTGAGAAATATTGAACACATTTAAATCGCAAAAAAGCAGAACTAGAAATGTCGTCCAAAATAGAGGTCTTCAATTAATTCTCTTGGGGCTAGGCTTGAAGATAATAGTGCGAAAAGGCCTTTACAGTCTTTATAGATAATTAAGACAGTAAGGTTATTGATTACTCTGTTTAACCCAATTGTCCCGAATAATTACAAGAATTCAAGGAAAACGACACATACTAGCATGAATCCACTTTTTACACTTTTATCATTTTTGTGGTATTTCAATTAGCGAAGTGTGTACATGTAATACATTCACAGAGAAACGACATTCTAGAGAATATCGTTTAAAATAAATGACAATTCAAATATAAAAGTCACTCACCTTATCCCATCAGCGAGAGATGGCCACAGGAAAGTTTCTATTGGCTAAGAAGTCGAAGACCAGTGTTGGCGCATTACATGGAGCATTATCGTGACGGAGACTGTCCAGAGGCCAATGTTTCAAAACAACATCACGTAGTCCCTGTTGGACATCCCTCTAAAAGTCTTTAGTCGCCGTTCGACTCAGACACAGAAATTCATTATGTACTACTCCGTCACTATACTACAAAAATCACATAAAAATCACTAACCTTTCGACAACATAGTTATCCGTGGTTCAATGCATTTCATCTCCAGCATTTTATAACATTAAACAATTATGTTTTGTAATCTTTATTTTCTTCCTAAGTTCAACAATGTTCCAATTACATTCAAACTACGTGGAACAATAGACGGTTAAGGTGACTCGGAGTAGCCAGTATAAAATGGGGACTACTTAAGAAATCTTCAGCATTACATTTCGGACAGGATAACAACAACCGTTATTCTGTTCAGGTAACCTCTTCATTTTCTTGTTTCTATTAAATCTCTCTTTATTTGTCTTTTGCAGAATTCATTATAGCTTAATTTCTTGTTCTTCTAACATCAATTTTCTTTCTACTTCACTCTTAAATTTCTTGTTTATCCTAATTTCTTAAATCCAGTGAGGGTTCTACCTTAAATGTTGCTTCTACAGTAAGACATTCTTTCTAACCTTTGAGAATTTATGCATCCTGGTGACCCGGCAAAGACCTTACCAGATGCATTCTTAAATTTCTTAAATCTTCCCTAAACAAGACCTAAGAGACCAGTGTGAGTTAAAGGGAAGGAGGTCTGTCGCCGGTCCCTTATAAACCCCTTTAACTGTGATCACTGAGTGGAGGTCCCGGCGGCGAGGGTCATGGAGTCTTCTGGGGTAAAGAGTTCCGGAGGTAAAATAGCCCCCCATTCGGATCTCCGGCGGGGGGCTGCTCCAGGGGGCTCTATGAACAAAGGTAAAAAATCGAATCGCTCTACATCTACAGGACGACGACATCCGCCGTCCACTACTGGGCAAGTACAGTGCAATAGTGCACCACAGAATCCCGATGATCCTCCCTTGCCTTCCACTAGTCAAGGATTTCGGAAACCTGACCCCGTTGAAAAGAAAATGAGGCAGGACATTAGATTTTTGAAGAGCAAAATAGCGTACAGGGAGGTTGACCATCGTATAATGGAGCAAACGATTCAAGAAACAGAACAAGAAATACAGTCGATTGATTTGACGAAAAGGTCCCCTCGAGAGCCTCGACCCACAATTACTCCTGCTTCTCCACTGGCAAAATCTGATCTAGAGACAGAAAAATCAATGAGGGAGGAATTGCCGAAATTGAAGCAGGATCTAAGATGCCAAAAGACGAAATTGTATTACTATCTACTGAAATGCGGAAGATTAACTGAGAAAGACAAGGAAGAACTACAACCTGAAACAACAGAAAACGTCCAGGAACGAGGTAAAAAAGTAGCCCAGGAGAAAGAAGAGGTAGTAGTACAAAAGCAGGAAAGAGAAGGAATAAAGTGGAAGAAAGTGGCCATGATGACAGCCACCTATGGCCTATGGTTATGGTTGAACTTGTAGCAACAAACGAAGCAGAGCTGTCGTAGTCAAGAGGAGCTAGCACAACGACTGTGGAAAGAATAAGTTTCTTGTTCCAGTTGTGAAACAATCGGTAACTCATGATGGTTTGGATGGTCTTTGATAAATAGGGAGCACGTATGTGTTGTATTCATTATAGAAGGCCCCTTGTATTAATGTGAAGCTCAGTTGCGGTAAGCCACAAGTACTTGACAACAGAGTGAAAATACAGCCACATCTCCCTCTTGGAATTGTAATGTTAAACGTTGTGGATCAAGACTACAAGTTTTAGTAGATGGAATACATCGCCCTCTGGAAGAGTTCTGAATTGTTTTAGGACATTTCAAAGTAAACAAGTATTGAGATAAGGAAGAAGATGAAGGATGAAAATATATTGACTCTATATGTCGAGCTGAGGAATGACGTACCTCGAGAGGCATTGGAAAGAGCTTATTGATACAAGAGCCCATAATTATATCACCAGAGAGACTCACTGTAGATATAAAACCATATAAACGCCAAGAGCTCATTCATGCTTAGATTCTGACTTACATTCTTTGGAAGTAGAAGCAGTACAAAATATTGAAATTTCTATTACACCAGAATAGGCTGGGAAAAAAAACAATACTCTTTCAAATGAGAGTAAAGAAATAAAGTCAAGCGTACCAAAAATGGTCAGGAAAAAACTATCGGAACTGTTATAAAACTGCAAGAAGAAACAATGAAGGACAAGAAAGATATTTTTGGAATACGAAATGTCAACAGAACAAGGGGAAGACACAACCAAAAATGTTACATATAAGGCCAGGACCCACAGCAGCAAACAAGTCTCGTTAAATCATCTCTCCTCTGGAATGATTTGAACTGATTTATTGTGACGAAACTCTTGTGACTATTTTTCAATATACCAATAAAGAAATTAAACAACAGCTGCAGAAGTAGAAGAAACCGTGAGAAATGGTTGTATGATAAAACTTCGAGCACTACTGGGTGGTGCCTTCAAAGACAATCCACCGGAAAAATGTTCGATACGACTGTATGTGGAGATGGCTAAAAGGCAACCATAGCAGTAAGGGGATTTTACTTTTTGATAAACTGTCTCAGATTTGATGGTAAAGTAACAAGAGACGAAAGGAAGGAAAACGATAAACTGGCAGCTGGCCGTTGGAAGCTTCTTTTGCAAAGATGTAGAGAAAACTACAAGCCTGGCTCGTACTTGGCCATTGATGAGCAACTTGTTGAATTTGAGAAGGATGGCTTTTCCGAATGTACATTGCTTCGAAGTCCAACAGGTATGAGATTAAAATTGTTATGATGTGTGACAATGCAACCAAATGTATAGTTGATGCGAAGGTTTGGGGAAAGGAACAGTGCCAGCAAAACTCCCGCTGTTGATTATTTTGTGAACGAGCTAATAAAAACCATTAAACATTCAAACAGGAACATCACCATGGACAATTGGTTCTCTAGCGTCTCTCTGCTCAAAGAACTTCTCCAAAAGAACCTGACAGTAATTGCAACTGTGAAGATAAATAAATCAGAACTTCCAAACAAATTTACTGATAAGAAATTTCAGAATCGGCAAACAGGATCTTCAATGTTTCTGCCTCCTACAAACCAAACTGGAAGAGGATGACGTGCTTATTGAGCACAATGCATGATGCACTCTGAACGATCGCACAGGAACGCTGGAGATAATAATGAACATATAATGCAACAAAGGGTGCTGTTGACAGCATGGACCAAATCTGTTAAAACATAAACTTTGGTCGTAAAACAAAAACATGGCCACCCTCGTTTCTTTTATAACATGATGAACATAAGTCTGTTGAATTGGTGTGTAATTTATCTTCACAAGAATTTCAGGATGAATGGAGTGAATTCGAAACCAATGTCAAGGCAAGACTTTTGTATGGACCTACACAAACAGTTAACAAGATCGGATCGTGGCAAGATTCAAGACTAAGGGAAAGAACACTGAGTCGAGACTTAAAGATGACAGTTGAAAAGGTCGTGGGAGACTACAGGAAGCACCACCAACCCGTAACCATAGAGGATGACCACCACTCACTGCTAATGTGGAAAGGCGATATGTGGAGAGCATCAGAATACGATTCGTCCCGACTGCACCCAAACGCCAGTGTGCAACTTTGCCACTCTCGTATTGACTATACTTTTTCTTCTACAAACTTGTAGGCAAAGTGTAAGTTTTAACTGAAAAATGTTTGTACAGAAGCTCTGAAATATATAAGCTTTTAACTCCACTTGTGTACTCGTATTATTCATTTAGTCAAATAAAATTATTTGTGTAATAGCAGTAAGTACATTGTTTCAAAAGATCAAATAAAATGTACCTAAAACAATATAATAATAAATTTGCATTACAATATCATGATTTGTCCTTCGTTATAAACTTGTAACTTACATGCCGGGAACCCTACCTTTCTAGGGTCAAAGAAAGACGAATAAAGTAAATTTATAATAGATGAAAAGGAATGGCAGGCAAGGGGTCAGTTATATAAATGATAAACTATACCAAAAAACAACTCGTTAATAGCTGTGTTCGTCATCTGCCGCCATCTATTATTCAGCTGCGGAAAGACTTTCAAAGTTCTCGGTAGATGTCACTAGACTACAAGTTTATTTAATTGTACATATTAGCGAAGTGTAGAATGGCAGAGCTAATTTAATGGTCACGCGCCAAAATGTACTAACTACATTTTGAGTTTTCTCCAGTACTAAATGCATTTAGAGGCACAGTTGCCAGAAACGAACGATATCCGGCTTGTTTTTACAATAATTGAGACCTTAGGACCTGAGTCTAATAAAAACTACTGCTTTATGTGATTTGGAGTAAAAGAAACTATAATTCTACTGATAGGTTTAATTCAAATTTGTTTCAAGCATGTCATATGAAGTGTAGCTAAATGCTTATACCAAGCTTCTCATGCAAGTCTGCAAGCTTAAATGAAGCTTGAATCAAACTTACCAGTTGGCACAAGGCAACTTTGCTACAAGTGTGAAACAGGTGTGCCATGACACTAGCGACCAAATATGTCAACGCAACTGTCTAAGTCCAGCTTGAATTAAACTTGCATATCAAATCAACTTAGTACAGTCAATTTCAAACTTGTATCAAGCTTGTTACATCCATTGAAACAACACAAGTGAAAATCAAGCTTGTTATAAGCTTGGCATGCTATGTGGGTTAGCTAGAAAAGCAGTATTTGGTCTTGTTAAGCCATGTACCTTTCTTTCAACAAGTTGTCACGCAGCCAACGATACGACTCCTCATTGCTGCTTTATTAGCTTTTGAGACTGGAGTCCATCACTTCTACATTTAAATAGCTTCCCAGTTAACCTTAATTTTGAGCTTCCGCGGGTATTCGAACACGGAAACACTTTTTAAAAAGTATAATTTACGATAGTTTTAATGTGCAGTAGCCAGTAGCCAACATAGCATGCCAGCTTGCAACAAGGTTGCTACTGACTTGCTTTGAGCTTTTCAAACTTGATATAGTGTTGAACAAGCACGAAAAAACTTGCTAGAACAATATACATAGCTTGTTTGAACACTATTGTTGCTGGTTGTTATAACTAGACTAATTCAAGCTTGTTGGAATAACCGACTGTGCTAGAAAGCTTGTTAAACTTGAAAATATATTTTTATTTTGTTTGGTTGCATTGCCGTTCTCGTCTCAGTGCAGTGAATTTCCATCACGTGTCAGGACTGTTTCGCCGTAAGCTAATCTCCCGCCAGCCCCCACTCTGTTTCTCCTGCCATCTCTTGCGATCTGATGAAATAGCTCTTGGAAAGCGAACTACGGCGAATGGCTAAGTGGTATGGTGACTTCAGCATCAGATCAGCATGTCAGTGATCGTTCCATCCCCATTCAGACTACGTTTGTATTTTTTTAAACTGAAGTACATGAGTTCTTTTCTATTTTGTCCTGTTAAGACTGTTTCAAACTTGATTCTTGTAAACTAAATTGCAAGATTCAATTTTGATTCAACCTTTTTGGCTTTACTTGCTCAGCTTGCATTAAGTTGGCACGCTTGTCAAAGAAGTTTGATTCACTATTGAGGCAAGACAAAATTGCTATGTGTAAGTGTTAATGCAATGTAAGTTTTTACTTTCACGCTTTTCTTAACATTTGATGAAGCTAATTTGGATTTAGTGAAATGTTGTATGGCTTCTTTTAACAATGTGTTTAGGTTGCTTCTACTTTTTTAGCGGATCCAAAAAGAAAAAAAAAATGGTTATCATATTTTCATTATGTACGTCTGCCGGTAACGCAGGCTAGTGCCTAAATAAAACCAGACACAGAGAAAGTGGATTCAGATTTTGGTACAGCGACCTCGATTTATCAAGCCGATTTGAATATGGCGACGCTACAATCCCCAGTTATGGTAATTTTGTACCATATACACTCCCGTTTCGTTAATGAAAGCAGGTAGGGAAAACCCAGATAGCAAAGAAAATTTGCATTAGAATTTAAAGAAAATTGCGACAACAAATGAAAATTTGTGAATCTAAGTTTCTCATGGTAAATGTGAACATTGTCGTGGCAAATGTCAACAAACTTACCATCTGTTCTTGGACAAATCCTTGTGCCTAAATTTCGTAGTTAACTTGGAAAATGTTATTCCTCGCAAGCCCTGCTGCAGATATTAAAAGTTTCAGTGACTGTGGGTGAATCTGAACACGAGATCTTCCGGTTTGAGGCCCGAATTCCGACCACTTGGCTACTAACACTTTGCTACTAAAATGCGACTACCGTCGTACTGTTGGTATGTGCTGAACATTGACATGAAGAAGACTGAAGAATCATTGATAACATTTATTAGTTCTTCACTGCGCAGGCGAAACGAAACTAAGAGATAATGAAAGTAATGCGACTATCATCTGTTAAAGAAGAGTAGTAATATGCAAGGCATGCTGAAAGGTATATAAAAAAAGTCTAAATGCTGCGTTGCAGATCAACTTAGCGAAGCCGATCTCTATAGCTGTGTACACCAGGATATGGGACAGCCGTTCGTGCCACCAATCCCACCAGGGTCATGAATGTTAGTGGATTTTGAAAAGAGCGTTGCACTTGTAGCCTATAATCGAGACGAACCAGACTATAGTTACGTTAAAAAACTGGCCTTTACAAAATAAAGTTTACAAAGTTTATTTCTCAACTAAATCAAATAGAAGCGAAAGCAGCCATTTTATTCAAGTTTATGGTCTAGTGTTGTCCACGAGACGAGACGAGACAGTGAAATGGCTATAGAAAACGAGACGAGACAGAGCTCTCGTAATGTAAAATATACATTGTTTTCGAGACGAGACACTCTCTGAACAAGACATTTTCGAGACGAGACAGCCTAAATCGTCTCAGAGCCTGGCAACACTTTATAAGCCAGAGTTATCTGAGCAGGTTCTTTTTCCATGGAACGATCAATTAGTATTGTTTTAAATCATATAAACAATTCTTAGCGACAATTATGCTCGTCACAATAGGAGTTACGTATTATTGAAAGTAAAGCCTTATTCCTTATTATATCATCACGACCAACATTTATGTTTATTTCTTTGGTAAATACACTATTAAAATTTTTTCCAACCTGGAAAACAAAAGGCCTATTTCACCACCAATAAATACTTGTAATAACCACTGAAATCTTAAACTTTCCTTCAACTTCGCTCTTCATCCTCGCTGCCATCGTATCACACAACCATCTGGCGACAGTAAATACCAGTGGCGTAGGTAAGGGGGGGGGATATGGGGGATATATCCCCCTTTACTCCAATTTTATGAACTTAGATGGAAAGTATTTCAACAAGAAAAGAATGAAGTTATGTTTGGAAACACATAATTGTTAGTTAAAATATAAAATTAATTGTAAGGGCGGCAACAGCACTATAGCTTACGACCGTCCCGATATAATTGTAAGTTTATTCATGAACAGACAAGGGTCGTATTGTACATCTGCGTTGTAGTTTCACAGTTAGGTAGATGTGGTCAATAACCATCAGGAAAACCAGTAATATAAAAATTCTCTGACAATAATATCGATAGCACCGGTATAAAAAAAAAAAAAAAACGATTTCTAGGCAGTAATTCCTGTACTGATAGTGCCAACGAGGGTAGAGCGGAGAAAATTTTGAACATAAAGCATTTAAAATCTATGGTTGAAGCAGTTACTTTCTACGTAGAGAAATAACTTTAACAGGCGTCCTCGTTACATTACATATGAATTATAAATTAAAATTACACACATTGAAAAGTTTCGGTTGTAAGATCTAACGAAATCCCTCAGATCATAAGGGAGAAGATAAAATTTTGGTTAACTTTATTTTCTATGGGCAATGTTAGTAACTTTTGACTTCGACCTGTCACGATTATACGAGGGAAACGCTTGTTAAATTTCACAAACATCCATGGTCCACGTAGAATTCGAACCCGCAACTTTGGAGACGCTGGTCTAATGCCTCAGACCACACGACTACCTCGGTCGGCTATAAAGGGAGAAGAGTCTCCAAAGTTGCGTGTTCTAACCATTAAAATCAATTATAGAAATTTGCGAAGTTTCAATTAAGGACTTTTTTGCCTGATTAATTGCAGCTGAATGATTTTCTGCATTAGCGGATGAAACTCTTAATATCACCTAGATGGGAAAACTTTGTTGTTGACTACGCCAATGATGAGTATGATTTCTTAAAGAGCAGTTTATGCACTGACTCAGTAACAATCTGGCAGATCTTTCCCTAACGCGGTGTTGGCCAGAACATTTTGAAGAAACAAGGTCGGGATTTAGCGAAAACAATTTGTCAAATCTGATATATTTTGGTGTTAATTCCGAGATCTAATTTAACAAGAATATGATGGAAGTAGCAGTTTGTTGGGAAATTAAAAAATATATATGTATTGAAAACATACTATAACAGTACCCTTCTGCGGTTATGAAACACACTCACTCAATGTGGGAGTATTTAAGACCAATCATATTCGATTGATATTGAATTATTTAGGATCAATTGGAAGACTTATATTTTATGTCCGCTTACGGAAAGCGCATTTTTGTGGGATTATGAAGAGTGCAAATGTTTCACCTATAGCATAAAAAAATTATGAAGTATGAAAAAGACGGATATAAAAGTTTAACGCAATCCATGATTTTACAGAATTAACCCAATTTGTGCTCGAAGCAATTATCCATATTTCTTTATTGAACAATTTCAAAAGCTCACATTGAAGCCATGTAATGAATTTAATGCATTTATAATTTATTCGATTAAATTAGTATTTTTTGCTACGATTAACCGTTGTACATATTCTTACATAAGGAACACCTTCAGCTTCACTTAGTAGAAGCTGTGAATAAAACCAAATATACTGTTATAAAATTTGAAAGAATTAAAGAAAATTGTCTGAAGGAAAACAAAGCAAGTCGAAGTATATTTGAGTTTGGAAGAATGTATGAAAATATTTACAAACATCCAGAAAATGAAGTCTAATTACAGTATAGGACATGGCCTTTCACGCATGTATCCCGAATATTTCTTAGGATTTTCACGGATTTTGGGGAGATTCAAAGAAGACCTGGATATGAAATTAGATATCAAATACAGCGTCTTTTAAAATTACACCGACAAACTTCTGGTGGTGATTCCTCACATCAAAACAAGACGAAAGTTCCTCCGACAAATTTTCGAAATGTGTTTATTTTCGAAACTTAAAGGTCCCGAAAGCGTGGGAAAATGAACTTCAGAGCTTCATATATCTAACATCACAAAAAGCAGAGCTGATGTGGCATGGTTCCTTCAAAGACTAAATCTGCACTATCCCAAAATGCATATCAAAATTCCACAATGGGCGAGCAAGGAATTCCCCAAAGAAATTAGAGGATACCCATAAATTCTCTAAAGTAAAGATGGGTCGAAATGAGCATGAATGGGACGGTTTTCACCAGGAAACAATAATTCATTTGCGTCAACTCGATATCTCAAGTAGATTCCATACACCGAACAATTTTTTAAAAATGCGTCATTGCATAACAGGTATTAGTAAGAATTGCATAATTTCATCGAATATTTTATTGATTTGTTATCAAAGAGATCGAATATCATTGTCCGATTGGATGCTGAGGATGACGTATGTCGTCCTTACACGGGAAGTCTTTGCCGGCTGGGTGGCCGAGCGGTCTACGATGGTAGGCCATCGGCTCGAAGGTTCTGGGTTCGAATCCCGGCTGGGGCCTGGTTGTGGATTTTAACAGCTAAAGGCGAATCGTGACGGGCCGAAGTCTAAAGCAACGTGACTAGCCCGTATAAAAATAAAGTTTACCAAAGTTTGTACGGGAAGCCTTTTAACTCATGCTCATTTCGACCTACCTTTACTTCAGAAGTATTCCGGAATAGCCTACTTCCTTTGGGAATCCCTTGCGCGCTCATTGCGGAATTTTTAAATATGCATTTTCAAATAGGTTTAAAATCGTTGAGGGCACCGCCCCGCATCAGCTCTACTGTTCGTGGTGTTAGAAATATGGAACTCTAAGAATCATTTAACCACGCTTTAGGCACCTTGTAGCTCCAAAACAATGTATATTTCGAAAATTTAACACACTAATTGCGAATTTTGAAAGCGAAACTAATAAAAGTGCAATGGAAGCATATCAGATTTCCAAGCTTTTTAAAGGTGCTTCAGATTTTGTACAACCTGCACCCACATCTACGCCAAAAGATTATATTTCATACTCTGAAACGGATTGTATTTTATACTCTGAAACGAATAATTCCGTATATCTTTGAAAAGTTCAAACTTTCAAATGTGGATGAACGGACTGGTAGCTTTACAAGAGAAAACTGTCATCAAAGTGAGCGTATAAGCATTAGCAAATGTTGGTCGAGAAACTCTTCGTTCTTGACAAAATCCATTTCAGATATGGTCAAATTTGTATTAGAATTATGGCTGAACTATGCAAACTATACGGATATAATATATTCATGCATACTTTTCATTACAATACCGTAATTGTGCTGTACTAAAATTTTAGAAAAACAGCCCCGAAATATATTCTTTTAAAGAAATTTGTTGGGCTGGGTTGCATAACTGCCAATGATATGCTTTTCTATATATCCCCTCCCTTGAGAAATTCCTATCTACGCTACTGGTAAATACTATTAGTTTCGAAAACTAATATATCGGCTTCATCAGGTAAGAAAGGAAGAGCAAAAAAAATCTGCAGGGATAAATAAAGCTGTCTACCAAGTTTGGAATAAAATGGTGGCGCTGAGCGGAAATAAGGTAAGTACAATGTTGCCACATTGTATTGTGAAATGGAAAGCTGTAACCAGATATTGGGACAAAAGGACTAGGTGGGAAAACTGTAGGTTTGGTTATATTTAGCGGGTTATGTATTAAATGTTTTATTAAGATTTAACATGAGGGGGGAAAAAAGGTTGAAACAAAATACATGTTTAAAAAGAATTGTGTTCATTTATTGCATTTTATTAATTATGTCAAACCAGAATCTATTTAACCTTGATTTAAATTTATTGCTGGTTAATATTTGTGAATAAAAATACTTTCATATATCATTCGATGTTTATTGAAAACTGTTTTATACACTAACTCGGCATCGGCTATTTCATGTGTGGCAGCTTTCAGGTGTTGTGAGAGGGCAGATGTGGTAAATCCATTATATTTTGCATTTCCAATATGCTCTTTGTTCCTGGTGTTAAAATTTCGCTTAGTCATCTCGACAAACTGGTCTTTGTACTGGCAGGTGATCTGATAAACTAAACAACAACCTGTGTTCTTCGGAACATAATCACTTTCAAATTGAGTGAAAAACAAAATAATGTTTTTAAGAGGGTTTCAGATTCAGGTTTCAACTTATTTTAAATAATATTTCTTTTTCAGTTTGTCGGTAACGCGTTGGAGCAAGGGAAAACCTATCCATGTTTCATTTTCTTCTTTCGTTTCTCTGCTTTTGTGTTTCGATTGTGCGTGTTGGTATCATTTTAACAGTGTGATTGATCATTTTCTTGTCCCATTCGTATTATGTAATCAACTTCCTTGTTTAATCGTACCATAAACAGACTCCACTTAACGACAAATTTTTATGGTAAAGGTAACAACTTATTTGCACAAGCACTTCAATTTATGGTATCGAATGCTAGTCGTAGTCACTATGAAAAATAGCCATTAGAACAAAAGAGAAGCGTTTCGAAGAAACAGTATATTTCATCTTAATTTCTATCTTCTCAGATACTGCAGTAGTCTCGCCGTATTGAAAATGGCCAGGTAAATCATCGTTGCTGCTGAAACCAGTTTATATCTCTATCTTCTTTCGTTTCGGTACTAGCCTGTATTACATAATGATAATTAGATAGCCCTTTTTTTTTTTAACCTGGTAAACGATGTAGAAGAAACAACCTGGACATAGTGTTAGGAAGAAGTCACACAGCATTTCACTCGGTCCGATCTCGCTTCATCAGGAGTTAAGTACGGTTCAGAAACTTACACTACATTAAAACTACTACACACTACAACTATAGTAAATGAAAGATTTAAAAAAATGGCAACTGTCTCTTTCGGTACAAGTGGTCCGGATTTGAAAAGAAATCTGCACATACCGTACAAGTATCTGATATCATACAGGCTGCAGTTATTTCAGGAGCGTCATCACGTAATGGTAGTCTCAGGACGAAATTTCAATTACTCTAATCTTCGCTTGAGTTTCATTCCAGACGTGATAGTAGTTTACTAATGCACATTTGTGCCTTTGGTATTGTAGATTTCAGTCTTGAAGTACACGTATGTTTCAAGAATGGAAAATAACTCCGGAATGGAGTGATTGTACACATACGCGATACTGTTACAACAATACTTGCACCTACAGTATTCAGAAACTGGACTTGCCTCAAATTATCGAATTTTGCACACTTGTGGTTTCGGCACTGGATCAACGATGTAGCAAGTCTCGATTCTTTTATATAATCAACTAAAATTGCTTTTCCGTATTTATCAAAATTTCTTTTATCACTATGAATATAAATCCGAATTAAGTAAGATAGCGATAATCTGAACTATATGAAATCAACAAATTCTTGCCAGAACCAATGCACACAGAATATCTTCATCCTTATCAGGTGATGGAATATAAACGGAAAAAAAATATAATAAAACTGTATTTGTGGGCAATATTTTTCAGTAACCTGTATGAATACGATGCATAAAGAGGCTGTACAGTCCAAGTTGTGTAGTTGTGCTCACGTGTATTTAACCTCAGTTGTTCTTGTGATAAGAACAAATCACAACATATCTGACGTTTCAAATTCAACTAGTGTCATCATCATGTACTTGATATAAAAGATTAAAAAAAAAGAAGGGAAGAATATGTACAAAGACAAGTATGAATGTTCATAACCACTTGAGAACAGTGTAGCCAGATATTCAAAATTGCAAGCGTATATGGCTACATTGTTCTTATGTGGCTACAAACTTGCATTTAACCTATAATTATCTTCTTTTTTTTTATATCTTTCTTTTCTTATTATTATCTTTTATCTCTGGTTTCTGAAGAAGAATCCAGTTGCATTTGAAACGTCTGCCCACGCAGCACTTTTCACCTTACTCGAAACTGAATCAAGCTTGCTTTCATAATTGTGTTAATTTATTGCAAGCTTAGAAAGTCAAGCCAGAAAGATTTAAATAAAGTTGAATCATGGTCTACCGTCTAATTTACAAACCTCACAGTTGGAATAGCCATAACAGGACAAGAATGAAAAATATAATGTACGAGTACTTCTTAAAGAAAAAGGTTGGCCTGGGTGGGATTCGATCGAAGGGCCCACGGCACACTAATTCGATTGCCAAGCGTTATTCATACTTAGTTCATCAGATCGCAATTGAAACGCCCGTAGTAAAAGAGTGGGAGTTGGCAAAGATTGTTGTTACAACAAGTTTATTTAATGCTTGTTTATTACGTTCAACACAATATTAACTTTTGCAAGCTAAAAGCAAGTGACTGACAACCTTGTTTCAAGTTGGCATGCTATCTGGATAACTTGTAATTGCTCTTTTGAATTTCATTTAAGACCTTTAGGGAACTTAGCAGGATTTGAACCTGGAAGCTTCTAACTTGTAACGCGTCACTTTAACCACTAGGTTATGTACACATCTTCATAGTGACTAATATTTTACAATTCCATTAATGTTGCGAAGACTGTTTCTGAAATAAAGACTTGAATTCGATACTGGGATCGCTGATTGGATCTTGTTTTACAGCTGTGAATGATTTTTCTCTCCCATCCTGTCCCGTCTTGTAGCATTTTCTTAATCGGGATAGAAGTAAAAACCAGAACCGTGAGACTCCACAAACATCTCGGTCGGCTTAAGTAAAAATGTGTATTTAACAGTCAGAAATCAATAAGAGAGTCAGTAATAGTAAACATAAATTTTTACTTTGTGCTTTTTGGTGCATTAAAAATTCTGTTACCACATTCTAACAGAGTTATTCTGAATGTTTTAAGCTTGAGAATATAACGGAATCAACCATTTATTCGTGTAATTTCGTGTAAATCTTGTATTATATGTGTCACGATTACATGTATGTAAATCCACAGGGTATCGTACGCAGGGTCTTTGTATAAAATAAGTTCACGTGTAAGGCATTCATGTATTTATTTATTCAATAGTTCATTACTCATATCAACACGAATAAATAAATACCTGTGGTGTAGATTCCCATATCATTAACACTGAACTTCTCCCTCTCCTAGGTATTAGAGTGAGACATGTATTTGAATTATCAAAGTAACAGAAAATTCTCATCAAATTATTTGGTTATAGCGTAAACGTACCAGTTACTTGCCACAGTCGTTTTGAAAACTCAAAGTGCAGATATATCGTCGGCTGAGAATTATAAGGTTCTAACTAACATTAAAATCCTATGTAGTTAGAACTTTATCATTCCTCAGCCGACGATATCCCGGCTTTATATTTCTGTTCATGACTAACTGTAAACTGTAAGAACTTTCTCGAAATTAATTGTTCAGTACAACAATAAAAAAAAAAACATGTATATTTTTTAATTTATTTTTCTTCAAAACAGCAAAATGACCAATAGTTGGTACCCTCTAACCAGTAGTTGGTATCTTTTATGCCCAGTTTTTGGCACTACTGAGATCAGTACTTGGCCCTACTGCCAAATATTTGTTCCTGTGTACTACGTGAAAACACTAACCATCGTTTTTTTGTCTTAAAGGTTAGAATGGTTATGTTAGAAATCTGACTTTTTTTTTTTTTTAATGATGATTTGTCGCCATGCCAAATGGCACTGCGAGAAAATGTCATAAAAGTTATTGGCGCCCTCTAGTAACACTAACTGGTTGGAATTTACATAATGATGATACCTAAGGGGTCCCGAAATATCCTTCTATTTGTTAAAGGCGGAAAACTCGATAATAATTACATTTTATCAATAAATAACAGGAGAATAACGAAAGTACAGTCCTCAGCTTATCTGCTTAGCTGATTTGGATAGGTTAAATTTGTAACTTAACGAAGCCATCTTAAAATGATTCCCTTAACCAGACCAATAACACAGATGTGTTTCATGTGCAGAAGTCATTAAAGAAACAATAAGGAACGTATTGGCAACAATATCAGTTTTGCCAAATTATTTTCGACCTTATTTTTTTTTTAATATTGAAAATGCCAACAACTGGGCCGTGCCAATATCAGATATATTACAATTTCTGAAGTCTTTTGCATGTTCATTATTGCCCAATTCATATGCATGTGTATTGTAGCATTTGCTGGAAATCGTTAAGTAGCTGCTCCTGACAATGATACTCGAAACATTTAACCCGTACCAGTAATTGTTCAAAGCGTTTTACAATATAACAGCATTTTTTTAATTTTTTAATAACATATTGAAATCAAATAACAAATTGCTAATATCGTTTTCCAGTTTTCAAGCAGACACATTGTTACATTGGCAATGTGTATATTTCATTTCGAAATGTCGGCAATTGTTACGATCCTGAAGTTTTAAATTCAAGGATTGTCTGCGGAGAGGGACATTCGTGACATGTGAACACTACGTAACTAGTTCCATCTGCTAGGCGTTTGCGGAAGTGGTAGAAAGCAGTGACCAGTAGTTGGTTCCGTGGCCTAATGGGCAAAGCATTGGGCCAGCGATTCCGTGGTCAAGGGTTCGATACCTGTCGACCTATTTTTTGTTTTATTATTATTATTTTTTAAAGAACAATACTTTCTTTTCTTTCTGCTTTCGAAAAAACTCTGCTTTTGCGATTAGACTCTTTTCTTCCTTTTAAACGATGAAAAAAATACGCAATTTGAACATTTTAGAAAATTCTCAGGCATAGGTTAGAAAAAGTCAGGTTATGTATTAATTTTTTTTAATACGCAATGAAAACATCATTGCATCAAGCTTGTTGAGTACGGGGAAAGAGATAAAAAACTGAATCGTTCTTCTTTTTTTTTTCTTTTGTATGAGGTTCGTTGTGTATATTGTAGATGTATGAAGAGATAGAGCTCTGATTGAAACGTAGTAGTGCAATTCACCTGTGTAGTTTATTTTGCAAGGGTAAACACTAAAGGTTTTAGTGTAGTACCAACATTGTGGTGCCCCCGACGTGATTGTAGAGTTATACGAATGGACACAGGTAATATTGTAACATAGATTTGCATGTTTGCATGTGCACGAGTTACAAGAATGGAGCCCATCATACAAAGGAGGAAAGTTACCCGCTCCTTGTTCACTCGAGCTCATAACGCGTTGTTGGAGGAGTTGAAGAAAGAAGATATTTCCGAGAAAATTGTCAGAACGAAGCTTGCATCGTTAGAAAGATTAGCGTGTGAATTAAAACGATTGAGTGCACAAGTGAGTGATATTTTGCTTCAAGATCCAAGTAAAACTGAAGACGATTTCGAACATGAATTCGCAACGGTAGAAGAATACCGCGAAAAATTGGATGAGGCGCGTGTCGAAGTGGAAATGTCTCTCAGTGCAAAGGTATCTTCGGATAAAGGTTCTTGTAGTACTTCAGTTGCTTCTTCGCCTAGTGATAAACGAAAGCTGAAGCTGCCAAAAATTGAACTGATAAAGTATAGTGGGGAGGTTAAGAACTGGCTGAGGTTTTGGAGTCAGTTTAAGCGAATCCATGAAGACAAAGAGATGGAAGAAGAGGATAAGTTCTAGTATCTCATACAGGCAACCGAAGAAGGATCCAGAGCTCGCAAAATAGTGGATAGTTTCCCGCCTACGGCAGAAAACTACAGTAAAGCGATAGAAAGCTTGCAGAACAGGTTTGGTAGGGAGGAGCTGTTAATTGAATTGTATGTGAGGAAGCTACTTGGGTTGGTCATTAAAAATGCTACTAGTACGAAGTACAAGGGTAATACTTCGCAGCTGTATGACAAGCTGGAGTCCCATCTCAGAGCCTTAGAATCGATTGGAATGACAGCAGACAAATACTCAGCGATGTTGTTTCCGTTGGTAGAATCATGTATCCCAGAAGATATTTTAAGAGTGTGGCTGAGAAATTCGAGCGTGACAAACGGCGAAGCTGGACAAGGTAAGACGTACAACGATCGGTTGAATCAATTATTAGGATTTTTGAAAGCTGAAGTAGAGGGTGAAGAGAGAATATTACTTGCCAAGACGGGATTCAAACTCACGGAAAGTTCATCGAAGAGAGAAAGAAGGAAGACAAATGAAGAGCATGTAATGACAGCGAGTGAATTATTCGTAGGAGAGACGGGTAAGCAGTCAGTTAATTGTATCTTCTGCGATAAGCCGCATGAAAGTAGGGAATGTTTCCAGGCTTCAAAATTCTCTCTCGATAAGAAACAAGAAATTGTGAGGAAAAGGAGAGCGTGTTGGGTGTGTTTAAAAGTAGGACATATTTAAAAAAAAGTGCAAGGCAAAGGTGCAATATCTTATTTGGAAACAAAAACATTGGGCGATAATGTGTTCTGAACTATCTTCTAAGTAGCACAAAGATGATAGTGAAGTGAAAGAAGAGGAAGAAGAGAAACCGAAGACATCCTTGGCTAGTCAGTGTTGTTCAGAAGATGTGGTGCTGCAAACTTTATTGGTGGTACTGGAGGCTAATGCAAGAAGACGTACGGTAAGAGCTCTTCTTGACTCAGGTTCACAGAGGTCATACATTTTGTCGAGCACCGCAAAGAAAATGAATTATAAACCTGTTAGAACTGAACAAGTGGTACATGCTTTATTTGGAGGTGGTTCTTCACAGAAACCAGTGCATCATTGTTATAATATTCGTGTGAAAAATAAGACCGGTAAGGATTCAGTGGAGATTCAAGTTTTAGACCAACACACAATCTGTAGTCCAGTTCCAAAAATCAGGCCTGGTTCGTGGATGACGGAGTTAGAAGAAAAAAGGATAGAAATTACAGACAGCGGAGTAGGCTCTTCAGCCATCGAGATACTGCTAGGGGCTGATGTCGTGGGAAAACTTTACACTGGAAATGTACGTCGCTTGAAATGTGGACTAACGGCTATACAAATATTATTAGGTTGGGTGCTGGTGGGAAAATTGATAAGCATTAAGGAAGACAGTGTTAGTTCCATGTTGTCACTCACTATGTTTAATCGCAACCCCGGTTTGGCCGATTTATGGAAGTTAGAAGCTATAGGAATTTCTGACCCGTGCGAAACTGTGAAGAGAGATGACGTTGAGGCGGCAGTGTTGGATCACTCTGAAAAAACTCTTTTCGTTAATGAAGAAGGAAGATACGAAGTGTGTTTACCATGGCTCAATGAGGGTGTGGAGCTCCCCGACAACAAGGAGTTAGCAGAGAAAAGACTGAGGAAAGTTAGTGAGAAGCTGATGAAGCAAGGGAAACTGGACGATTACAACGCCGTTTTTGAAGAATGGGTTAAAGAAGGTATCGTGGAGGAAGTGCCTCAAGAAGAATTGGAAAAGTCGTGGACATTACTTGCCTCATCGAGGAGTTTTCAAGTCTAATTCCACTACTAGTGTTAGACCCGTTTTTGATGCCTCGTGCAAGGTAAAAGGATCTTGTTCACTAAATGACTGTTTGGCAAAAGGCCCTAACATGTTGGAACTTATTCCTGCTGTGTTATTGAACTTTTGAAGAAAGGGTATAGGTGTTACTTCGGACATTGAGAAGGCTTTTTTACAAATCGCTGTTAATCAAGAAGACCGTGATTACTTACGTTTTATATGGTGGCAAGATTACGAAAAGCAAGAAATCAAAGTGCTCCGTCATCGTAGAGTTGTGTTCGGCGTCAATTGTAGCCCTTTCCTTTTACATGCTGTGATAGACTATCACTTGAAACAGTATAATAAATCATTCCCAAGTGTAGTTGAAAAACTCAAGCGTTCTATGTATGTGGACAATTGTGTCACGTCTGTGGATTCAGAAAGGGAGCTGGACGTGTTCATCGAACAAGCAACAAATATTATGGCAGAAGGAAGATTCGAACTCAGAGGGTGGGAGCACACGGCCTTGTCCGAAAATGAGGAGGTGAATGAACTAGTATCAGTTTTAGGTGTACTTTGGGAGAAGAAAGCGGATGTTCTATTTTGTGATTTAAAATTGAACTCTCTTGAACACGTAACAAGGAGGATCGTTTTGTCTTCCACACAAAGAGTGTTTGATCCCATTGGCTTTACTTGTCCAGTTACGAAACTGTGGTTACAAGAAACATGGAAGCATAAATTAAGTTGGGACGCTGAAGTGTCAGAAGAAGTTCGCAAGCAATTCGAGAAGTGGTTGGCTGAATTGCCTTGGTTGAGTACTGTGAAGATACCCAGGTGTATTAATTTTGTCGATGAAGATACTTCCATTTTACACATCTTTTGCGACGCATCTAAGCTCTCGTACGCATCAGCTGTGTTTTTGCGTACTAATGTGAATGGAGTGGTTTCTATACAGCTAGTGCAAGCAAAATCGAGGGTAGCTCCATTGAAAGGTATTACCATTCCGAGATTGGAACTGTTGGCGTGTTGCATAGGTGCTCGTTTAGCAGATTTTGTGAGGAAGGCAATGGGTTTCCAAAATGTCAAGGAGTACTTCTGGACAGATTCGTCTACGGCCTTATGTTGGATACAAGGGGAAGAAGAGTGGGCGACATTTGTGAATAATCGAGTAAAAGAAATACGACGTTTGACGAAAGTAGAAGACTGGCGGTACATACCTGGATCGTGTAACCCTGCAGATTTGCCTTCGAGAGGATGTAGTGTACCGAAGTTAATTATATCCCATTGGTGGGAGGGGCCAGAGTGGCTTAGAAAGGAAGAGGACTGGCCGGTGTCTACAGTTAACGTAAATGAAGAAGCAGTGAATTTTGAGAAGAAAAGAAGTTTAGTTGTCTCTTTGTTCGATGGTAGTGAAGAGGATCCTTCGTACTGTGTTTATTTCTCGAAATATTTGAAGGTCCTGCGAATGGTTGCTTGGATCAGAAGATTTGCTACCAATTCAAAGAAGCCAGAAGAGAGGATTCGCAGGGAACTGACCACCACTGAAGTTAATGAAGCAGAGAGGCTTCTCGTCAGAGCAGTACAGGAAGAGAGTTTTTCGGAGGATAGGAAAACTGAAGTTAAATCTCTGGCCGTTTTCCAAGACGAGGAAGGGGTGCTGAGGCTGAAACGAAGTTAACGGAGCGCCAGGATGACGCTAATTTCAAGTTTCCAATGCTACTGCCTAGTAAACATAAGTTAGTTGATTTGCTGATTGTTGAAAGACATTGTGTTATGAACCATGCTGGTGTGAGCGCGGTGTTAACTTCTCTGAGGGAGAAATTTTGGATTCAACGAGGCAGAAGAACAGTGAAGAGAGTCATTTCCCAGTGTATTATATGTAAACGACACGAGACAAGAGGAATACAAAGAATTACCGCGCCATTGCCTGAGGACAGAGTGAGAGAAGCTTCGATTTTCGAAGTAACTGGAGTGGACTTGACTGGACCTATCACGTTGAGAGATGGTGCAAAGGTTTGGATCCTTCTGTTCACCTGTGCAGTATTCAGAGTTGTCCGTCTTGAGCTGATAACTTCTTTGTCCACTAAAGGTTTCTTGCTTGGTCTTAGAAGATTCGTCGCACGAAGAGGCCGTCCAAAAATTATGTTTAGTGACAACGGGACAAATTTCGTAGGTGGAAACAATGTGTTTAGAAATTTGAACTGGGACGAAATTCAGAGGGAATCTTCAGTGCACAGAATTCAGTGGAAATTTAACCCTCCTACTGCAGCATGGTGGGGTGGTTTCTGGGAAAGAATGATACAAATTGTTAAACGATTGTTAAGAACAGTTTTGGGATGCGCATCTTTACATTATGAGGAGCTGATGACCATTCTGTGTGATTGTGAGGCAACGGTGAACTCAAGACCCCTTACGTATGTCACAGACGATGCAAACGATCTCGTTGCCATTACGCCATCTATGTTCTTGCAAAATGTGACAAATGTAGGTGTGCCCGATTTTGACAATTTGGACCGTACTTTCTTCAACAAAAGGTTATAATATCAGCAAAAGTTGAGGGAGGACCTAAGAAGACGGTTTAGGGGCGAGTATTTGAGTCAGTTGATACAACGGCGTGAGAAGTCTGGAAATTATCAAGTGCTTCAGAAGGGTGATGTGGTGTTGTTAGAGTCAGAGGGTTGTAAACTCATTGCCTGGCCACTAGCTAAAGTGATTGATATCTATCCTGGACGAGATGGTCATTGCAGAGTTGTTCGGCTGAAAACATCTGGTGGAGAGATTATTCGACCCATTCAGAGAGTGTTTCCTCTGGAGGTATCTTCTGTCGAGGAATCATCGATTCCAAAGGGAGAGATAAATGAAGAGTTGGGGAAGGGAAACGGTCATAATAAAAACTTGACTACTCAAAGTGGACGACAAGTGAAAGTTCTTCTAAGATTGCTAGAAGACTGAACTGTGATGTGTAACGTAGTTTGATTAATAGGGACATTAATCAAAGGTGGGAGGATGTTGAGTACGGGGAAAGAGATAAAAAACTGAATCGTTCTTCTTTGTTTTTTGTGTTTTTTTTTTCTTCTCTTGTATGAGGTTCGTTTCGTTATGTAGATTGTAGATGTATGAAGAGATAGAGCTCTGATTAAAACGTAGTAGTGCAATTCACCTGTGTAGTTTATTTTGCGAGGGTAAACACTAAAGATTTTAGTGTATTACCAACAAAGCTGTCGCAACATATTAAACAGTGAAGGCTGATTTTCATGAACGCTTGCCTTGCTTGCGATTAGGGTCGATAGCCTATTGAAACACGTGTTTTCTTACGTGTAACACGTGTTTCAATTGGCTATTCGCCCAAATCGCAAGAGACGCAAGCTTCCAAGGAAAGCAGCCCTCAAAGAGATTATTGTTAAGCAATTATTCACTCCAGGATTCTTTACGCTAGCGACAATACTGTGATGTCATGATTGTCCCTCTCCGCAGATACTCGTTTATTTCAGAATTGTCTCACTACAAGATGCCCTATTAAGGCGGTGCCATTCTCGCGCAGGTGTATTACTCCTTAAAAACTACTCCTTAACCGTAAATAAGACTGACAAGCGTCTGATTTCCAAGTAGCAATATGGAGTATTGGTAGCATATCGGAAAGCTAATGCGGAGAATCCGGGATCGAAGTCTGGTGCGGTTTTCTTTGTATTTTTTTAAAAGAAAAATAACTTTTCTCTCTTATATATATACGCAATACGAAATTTAATAGAATTAGTGACCAAGAGTACGTGGAGGTTAGGTAAGTCAGGTACATTTTTTACTGCACACTCGATTAAATAAATATATATATATATATATATATATATATATATATATATATATATTGTTTGTTTTTTGTTTTTCAAGCTTTCGAAAATAGAACTTTCTACGTTGGTTTAATTCAGGAAAGCTGGTGTGATTTGTTTTTAAAGTTGGAAGCTTTTCTGATAAGTTCTTTCGACTATATTTTAATTTTGTAAAGGAGTTAAGCACAATCTCAGTTCGTAATTAAATGTATATATGTGTGTGTGTTTGAGAGAGAGATCAGGGTTTGAAACTCTTCCAAAGAAAAGTAAGAATAAGTATTAGATATTTTGCACTTCAAAATTGAACGATGTGTTTATATAACATCGTGTGTAGTAATGTAGAATACAGATATGACTAGGTCGCTTCCAGTTTGGCAGAAGTGGTAAGATAAGATGACAGACTTTTGTAACTTTTATTAGTGGATTTTTTTTTAATTGATACGTTGAGCGTTCAGTAATAGGTCACTGTTTGATTTGTTTTGTGATAATTTATGTAATGTAGATTACTATTGTTACGTCATAATATCAATCATAAGCATAATATTTTCTACAAACAGATATTGTACCTGAAAGTAAAAGTTAGTATAGTTCTAAAGATGAATTGTAATAACGCTGGTAAAGACCATTCATGAATTGATATACATGTTGTCTTGGTTACTGACCGTATATAACTAACTCTATGGCTTATGCAACTTGCAAGGTTCATCGCCGCAGTAACAAACGTTCGCCATTGGATTCTATCCTGGGCAATATCAAGCCAGTTTTCATCACGAACACCTACTTCTCGAAGACATCCTCTAATATTGTCCTCCCAATGACGTCTCGGTCTTCCCAATAGTCTCCTTCCAACCAGGATGGAATATAATCTTCGTTTTTTCGCCCATTCCAAATTCTATACTTGTGTCACTGTAGTTGTGGGTATCAGGATGTTAGCAAGGGACTGCGTAATATAGTTGTAGCAAAGATTATCAATTTAATGTATATCTAAACTACGTTCATATACCCGTGTTTCTTTCATCTGTAATTACTGGAAAAAGGAACAGATTAGTCGGGTGACTTAAGTTTTATATAATCATAATATTTAAATGTATGAGTTGCCGTGGCTCAGACGGTAGCGCGTCTGACTATGAATCGGGTGGCCCGGGTTCAAATCACGGCCAGGGCACTTTTCTCACAGTGTTCCCATGCCTGGCGCTCTGAGGTGCACTCAACGTCCTATCAAATTGAGTACCGGAGTGTCCTTGGTATTCCTGGGCACCTTGGGTAGGTAAAGGCGGTCGAGTGTGGGGCTGACCACACCACCTCACTTCGTACCGTAGGTCAAGAAAATGTGGAGCGCTACCTCCACATCCCCTAATGCGCCTTTACCTTTTTTATATATATAATCTTTAAATGTAGAACGAAACAGAGCGGTCGCTAGAGTGCTCACCTTGTAATCGGGAGAACCCAGGTTCAGGAGTTCCTCCACTATTTTAGTGTATGGGGTGTAAAGTCAAAATTGGGAGGGTGTAAGTGGAGTTTTGACGGTTTCTATACTTTTGACCGTAAAAAAATAAGTTGTGGGTGCTCTCTAGGATTGGGGGAGGGGGTTCGATTCCCGGTGCCAGAAATTCTAACTCATATTTTCACTAGTTTCCTTCGTTCATACTAGGCAAATACTGGAATGGTGCCTTGAATAAGGCTACGGTCGACTCCTTTCAAAATCCTTTCCATTATTGTTAAATATATCCAGCGTAAAATTGGGAAAATTGGCCTGTATCTGGAAATTGATAAATAAATTTGTTTATAACCGTTAGTCATTTATGGTTTAGGTCACTACGATCCCGAAAGACTGCATTAAAGATTGGAAAACAAATCCCACAGAGTAGAGAGAGAGGTCCTTGGTCTCCATTCATGTCCCAAGCTTTAACAGCTCACTGGATCTCACATCCGGTGACTGGGGAATACCTTTCTAGGGCATCAGTTTAAGTTTTTTCCGCTGGGTTCTCCGTAGAAGCTTTAATTCACGTTCTAAACCGACATTAGGTGCAAACGGGACCTAAACGACATGTCCCTGAAATGTTGTATGGATGTCATTTTGCTATGTGAAAGTATGATTGATATTTGAAACGGGTAAAGAGAGTTCCTGTACAGTTGTTCTCAAAACAAGGCAAAACGAAGCAAAATTGTTCGCTCGTTGCGACTTGTGAGTCAAGAAAAGATAAAAATCTCAGTCAGGATAGCAGGAGCAAGGAAAATTTAAACTACCTTAGAAGAATATTTTTACTTTTTGTATTTATTATCTATGAGCAGGATACGTTTTTGTGTCTGAAACCCATCACGTATCTAAAAATGATGTCCCACGATGAACACTCTTCCTGGGGCAAGGATAAGAAAGGTAGCGGCCAGGGTCTTGATCTAGGTACTGGTTCTGGGCACGAGACAGTAATTCATTTTGAATTAACATTTCATACGATTCACTATTTGAAATCCAGCAGGTGGCATCACAAATATTGCCTGAATTTTAAGGCTCAATCCAAGTGGGTTTTCCCGCCTTTTCGCACAGAATAATGTCCCAATACTGTCTGCACACAATCCTGAGTTTACTATTAATATTTTGTTAAGACTAATTGTACTCATTCTTGAAGGACGATACGAACTTTGGTCTGTGAAAGTTAATTTCTGTTTTCCTCGACTGAAATTTGAGTAATTGACGTCAAATGAAAAAGGCGGGAAACCCCACTTGGATTGAGCCTTAAATGAAACTCTATAGAATTGGTGTTTAATAATCATATTCTTCCCAATATGATTCAATTCAAACTGTATATGTTATATTCCCTTAATTAACCCAAAAATAGTACGTACCAAAAAAAAATGTAATTGAGGAAAATTATATATATATTTTTTACGAAAATTATAATTTATTCTCTCAGATCACATATTATTTATCCTCTTATATGACAGCTTCTTTTCTTTTCTTTTTTTCTTCCTTTAAAATACAGCACAATGTTTTTTGTTAATTTAAGAATGTCTTTTTTCTTCTTCCAAGGTTGCTGCTTTGTTATTCAATACCACAGGACTAGAAGAATTTTTAATAACTTATCAGGTTTTTTTTTTTCTTTTTACTTTCCATTTGTTTTTCTTTTAAAGATTTTTAAAAAATAACTCCTCGATTTCTAGAGAAGCTTTACAGAACAAAATACATATAACGCTTTCTCACATCACATGCTTTTGTTTTGTTTTTTTCGTTTTCAAGGATTTACATTTTATTTTATTTATTTTTTAAAAAAAAGACGTATCACAACTTACATTAACCCAAATTGAATGTAAGTAAGTAAGTAAGCTATCTTCTCACTGAACAATATTTGTTTCTCTCCCTCATTTCATACAAATACTGAATACAAACTTAACACAATATGTAACAACTTGGTTTTCTCCTATATTTTTTTTTCTTCGAAAACAATTCCAGATTCTCATTCCATATAAGTTTCTTTTATATATATTATCATGTTGCTTCACAAGAAAAATGTATGTATTCTTTCATAATGTCATGCTGCCTTGAGTTGCACATATATAATTTTATATATAGAATTGTTTTACCCTTTTTTTTTTCAAAAAAAAAAGAAAGATATAACTGTATATTGTTGTTGTAAATATAAACTGTAGTACAATCAAATAAAAACATATTGTTTCTTTTTTTTTACTTCCGCGGTAACATCTACTAGATGAAATAAAAAATAAAATTGGACAGGACATGATATATTATTTACGTTCGTGCAGCAAGTAATAGTGATTCTTTCAAAAAAAAAAATTTCATTACAAAAAAAAATTATCTTTCCTATATTTTGAAAAATTAATATAGAGTGCAGTCTCTTGCTTAAGGTGGGGTCATTCTTATGGTTGAAATAATAATAATTAATTAATAATAATAATAATGATAATAAAACACCTGTAAAACAGCAACAATATTAATAATATATAAGAAGTCTGCACATCAAGAATTTTGTTTTGTTTTGTATTTTTTTTTTATGGTTCCGGTTGTTTTTTTTTTTTCTCTTTGTATCAGAATGATTCCACCATAATGACAATTATAATATAATAATAATAATAATAATAAAGTGTATTTTGCTTTTCACTCTCAACATCATCATTATCATCATCACCGTAGAATTTCACTCTTGGCACATATATATATACACACTTTTCTTTTATTAAATAAAATTTATTTAACATAGTTTTTTTTTTCCTTAAATTTTCGATTCTTGTAAAGGCACTGTGTGACTTTTCAAGTGCGTTAAAGTTTCTGTGTTTTTTTTTTTTTGTTTTTTTTTATAATGTCTATGCAACAAAGGAGTAGTTATCTTTATGGGAATGCTACCATACTGTGGTTTTCCTTTCTTCATATATCTATATATATATAGATAGATAGATAGATAGATAAACAGTTTTATTTCACTCTACCACACACATACGCGTAAAAGTATTTGTCTCTTTTACTCCTTCTTACGTTGCTTTCAACCTTTTTTTTTTAATTGATGTTCCTGTATTCACAAAGTAACTCAAGAAAATTTGTCTTTTTTTTTCTTATATTTTGTCGTTCACATCCATACGTACATACCACACGCGCATTTACACACATATAACGGCAACAACAGAAAAAAAAACACTGTTTTCTTTTTTTTTTCTTCTTTCATTCATGTGTTTAAGAACCTATTTTTGTCTTCCTTACGCACGAATTTTTTTTTTATTAGCATACACACATTTTTGTTGTTTTTTCTTTTTCTTTTCACTAGTGTCACTTCGGTCGTCGAAAATATCTAAGCACAACGTAACCTAAAACACGGAAAACCAACAGGAACACAAGTAATATTAATGTATTTGCCCACAATGGTAGTGTGGCACCTTGCGCCTCCAGGATATCCGACACTGGAATGTGAGAATGTGTTTTGCATGCTTTGAATTTTGATGTTGTTGAACACCTGAAAATAAATAAAGAAATTATTGGATGAGTACATCTAAGAGATATCTACATATAGCAGGTAAATGTTACTAATTTAATTAAAACAGGCTGACAAGGCGATCACTTTTAACTTTATTGTAAAAACACGCAGCAAGCGTTACAGTTTCCATCACAACATTTTCCTCAGACGACACTCTTCTAATCAACATTCAGACGTCAGTCTAACGAGTGTGTTCGGCATAGCAGACAGCAAAAATAAAGTTATAGTCTTGTGAGCCTGTTTGAATTAAATTTTACTGTAAATTACACGATTTAGAAGAACTGAATCGTGTCTGAAACTTGAAAAGAAAGTTTATATTTACATATTTTTTATTTACTGGTAATTTTTATTCTATAAGCAAATATTTCTCGATTAATTACAAGTAGTTCTAATTTGTAACAAGTCTAGGTATTTTTTTTTTCGTATGATATCCCAGCCCTTTCATGTTATCGTTTCATCTCTCTCTGTGAACATGCCCTTATCGGCGAAATCTACACACTTTTACATTTGTGTCTTATTGGTACTACTATGGACAAAACTTTTGTCGCATGTCTATAAACTGACTTTTTAATTCAAAAATAAATATATTGAAACATCATATCAATTTGTCGACTTTCAGACATATGGACAATCATATGACGCAAGTTTAAGGAAAATATTGCCATGATATGTAGAGGAAACAGGACGATATTTGTAAATATATAATTTTTCGTCTACAAAGAAAATTTTTAAGTCCAAAACTCTACCAAGTTGTAAAGTTCCCTTGCTTTATCTTGGAGAGTGATTTTTTTCTTTTTTTTTAATGCATTGGGAAATTATTAATTCTACTTCTGGGAAATTTTCGATAGTACATGTCACACACGGGAGAGATATCTTCTCGAATTTGGGAATATTCTTTATTAAAGATAAGCGACAATATTTTTGTGCACGGCTGTACAGTCAGCGTCAAAACTTTGTCCCCGATCGTAAAGTTTCTTCTCGAAATAACTTGGGAGACGATAAACCGATTTGGATAAAGTTTCCTGTAACCAAAGATTCCGTCAGG
The DNA here is from genome assembly GCA_022664845.1 of Lepisma saccharinum. Lineage (NCBI taxonomy): Eukaryota > Metazoa > Arthropoda > Insecta > Zygentoma > Lepismatidae > Lepisma > Lepisma saccharinum. Next base: position 28,609 of record JAGDQP010005736.1, on the reverse strand, counting down.
ATTTTCATTTTGGGGGGTGTAAGCACAGTTTTGCACGGTTTCTATCGATTCTTGACCGCAAAAATGTTAACGTTGGGGGCTGTTCTCGAGGATTTGGGGGTGACACCCCCACAGTGGGGTGGGGTGAAATCACTCCCTGTAACTTAAAGAGAATGTGATTTTCTGCTAGTTACAGAAAACTGTACTCCAATCGGTTTATCCATTCTAAAGATATTCGGGGAAGAAATATTGCGACTGGCCACAAACTTTTGGGGCTAACTGTACATTCCCCTTACTTCTCTGCATCTCTGTACAGGTCAATAACCTCTTCTTTTATGTTATTTTATAATTTATCATGTTCATTGCCGCTATCATCTATTTATTTTAGCAACATACTAAAGTTATTTTGTACATAAAATTCAGTAATTACAACTCAACTACTATTATTTGACTATGTATATTTAGGTTACTAACATCAAATTAATATTATCTGTCCAGGTATGTTTAGCTTATATATACTTAAAACTCTGAAATTCAAACTGAAGTACATGATAGGTTCAACACCATTGTACTTAGTGTACGGTTATATGGTCTATTGAATAGAAATAAATCTTATCTCTGAATCCATTTTCTAAACAACACATGCTCACACGCTTTAAATTTTGTTTTTTAAAAAATGGAAAATGTATCTCTCGAAATGTCGTTGAAAAGTAAGCTATACAACATTTCACTTGATTCAATCAAGCTTCCTCCAGTGCAAAAATGGACTAATCTTTATATTTCATTCGCCATAATTTTTCACCAAGATTAGTACAAGACTAAATGTCTATCTTGGACATGAACATGTTCCTGGATGTCTCATATTAACTCATGGACTACCGTATGCTAGTTACATACGGTAATTGAATTCCAACTCGGTATGGTACATACAACACAAGTAATATTTACCCTTGCACTAAATTATGGAGTAAAGTTAACGTGAATGAAATATAGAATTGACAGTACTTTAAAATTGCCATAGGTAAGAGTCAAAGAAGGGATAGAGGAGAACTCAACTTTTTGAACTATAAGATACCTTTCGGTGAAACATACTGCTTTCATTCCGATATTTACACATCATCTTCACTAAAGCATTTATCTCACTGAGGAACAAGACAATGAATGGCCTCCTGGAAGAAGTCCTTGGTCTGAGAATCGAATCTCAAATAGCTTCTGTTACCTCTGTGCCCCTTGGCATACTTTTCTTGTAGGATGGTAGTGCTCGCCCGGGTGGAAAAAAAGATTACTACAAATTTTAGTCAAGAGTTTAATTGACATTTACCTGAACCCAGACTTAAGTTCTTTTGATTTCCGTATTTTCCGTTCCATCAAAAAATAAACTCTCAAGGGACGACGCTTTGCATCGTACGAAGAGGTGATAACAGTTCCTCGTGACTGGTTCCGTCCTAGACAAACCACTTCTTCCAGGACCATCTGGGAGTATGCATTATAAATCCTTTTGCTGATTATGTATAAATATGTAAACGAAATAATTGGGTTTCACTAAAATGTACCATTTTATCTGATTGACCCTTATAGTTCTCCTCTAATCTTCTGACTCCTACCTATAGTATTTTTAAAAATTGGAGCTTGGACGCACTTTATGAATCTCAATCAACTTTATTCAAGGTACCAGCCTTTGTCGGAAGTGATCAAAGAAAACCAGGAAATACCTCAGTCAGGATGGCTGGTGCCGGGAATCGAATCCCTCGTTCTCCAGATCACTCTACCGATTCCTTTAGCTCGTTCAAGAATTGCACAATCTATGTGCATCTGTATAGAATAGCGGTTCGGTACTGCTTTGTTGTGCTTCTTCTCGAACTTAGAAAGTGTCCGTCGGTCATTTTCTATTACTCTGAGTGTACCTGCTGTATCCGTGACATTTATCAAATGATGGTGATCGACAGAATTGAGTAAAACATCGTGATTCTTTTAAAGTCAATATAATTAGATAGTACTTTATAATACTTGAAACTCATGATAGTGACGTATAATGTGTGTAACTTGGCTACATGATTACATAATCCTTTGAACCGGATAATTCCATTCATTTAAGAAACATGTATTTTGTGATAACTCTTTAGAATAGTATACAATACAAGTAAACTTTAATGTACATGAAAAGTTCTTTCCTGTTATCTGACGGTCAATAAATCAACACGGTTAGGTTAGGTAAATTTAGGTTAATTTACTTTATGTGAGCCATTAATAAATCACCGCTTCACCTAACCTAGCCTTATCGACCAAAATAGTGCATGGAAGGTAGATAAGAGGAAGGTTTCAAATTATTTTTTTCAACCTAACCTTGCACATGTCAATATAATCCCACAATATTTCATCCAATCCACTGAACTTCGTCAAGATGTTAAAACACAAGATAAACCTTTACAGTAAAACACGTGTGAAGGAGAGTAAGTTTGTTGCCTGGCAAAGTTATTGTTTTATATCACAAAAGAAGGTAATGCGTTGTGCGAAATAAATCTACGTATATTGAGAACTCAAAACGTACGGTACTCATTGTTTTTTTTTAAAGAAAGAGTACAGAATATTACACTTGCACTCGTTAACTACTTACTGTATTGGGGAACCTTCACTGAACTCCACAATCTGCATATTTTGGTACGCATAGTGAACCATACTCAGGTACTGCATCCACTTTAACCAGGAGGGAATATTAGTAGCTAAATAACCGCCAAATAATTGAGTGGCTAACGTGTAGAGGGCACTAATTGTTATAGAGACTTCCAGATCCATGCAGGAGGCACCCACGAAGAATCCAACACTCTATAAAGAAAAATATGTACAGTTTTAGCTCATGTAAGTTATTACACGAGGAAAATAAATGTGTCAAATTTGTGCATAGTGTCATTTTTTTTTTCCTTACATTATTCATGCTGAAATGGGTTGCTTTGCTTAGCAATATTTGATTTCTTTGTAAGATAGTATAGGCGAGAAAGAAGCGATGACTGAGCTAGGTATATATTAACTAATATATTGATAAGATGATCGTTTTCAAACTATAGAAATACCTTGTACTCCCGGTAAGACTCAAGAAAACGGCCCCTATGTGATCTATTGTTTACCTGTTCAAGTTACGCTACAACAAGTTACAATTTTGCTTATATATCACTCGTAATAACCACTAGTAGATGTAATAACGTTATTACATCGGTTTAGTAGTCATAAATGTCCATCGTTCGTCATTCACAACATATAAATTTTACAAGATATACAGTTGTTATATGCTATAAAAAAGTAAAATGTTAGAAAACTTTGTATTTCTGAGCCATTTATAGTAAACAATGACTTCAGTCCGTCCCAATTGATAAGCTTTTACGTTTCTAAATTCCGCAAACACGCATACCCCAGGCCAGACTGGGGTTACTAGCCTAACGCGTTAGACCACTTGACCCTTACAGCATCTTTTACAATTACCAGCTCCATTCTCTCACTATTATAATGTCTGCAGAAGTAAAAGGGAAAGCTTTGCAAGTGTTCTGGTCGTAATGTGAGGTACCATTCCGGCGTTCGCGCTGAGAAAAAGCACAATCACAACAGTCGACCTGAAAACGATGTGAGTGAGCATGCCCTTACATCTCTCAAAGCTAATTCGTAGGTCAGACTAGGTAATAGACCAGGACACCGAGTTCATAGCGTCACTTTTCTATCGATACCATTCCAGTGTACAATAACATTATAAAACGAGATGTTATGGCTTTTTATGTATACTATTCATGTAATCATCAATTAAATACAATGTGTTCAAGAAGTCATATATTCCAATAAAAAGTAGACCTGTCTTTTCAAGTACCATTTCTGATTAAACAGTGTCTTGATCTGCTGTACAATGGTCCCTCCATTGGAGAAACGGATATTCGTTCTTGAGTACATCCACATTTTCTTATGGGGACATCTTGAACTTGTTGCGTATTCGAGGCTATCTCACACACTAGCACAACTGAAGCAAAATATAATTCAGGTTTGTGTGGAAAGGACCACACAGAACCCACACTCATCAGTGTTTAGAAACAGGTGCAACTGTGTGAAGCTGTGAGTGACTCACTTTTCAACATTTGCTGTGACTTTTCATCATTTATCGTGAGCTGTCTTGTAACTTGTTTTAAATATTACAACAATAACAAACAAAATTTGTTTTATGGATTTTGATAAAAACATCAATATACTTACTTGAGCAACTACTGTATTTAGCAGTAGAAACCCCAAAAGCGTCAGAAACACCACGGGACTATGAAAACCCAGCATGGGGTATGAGATCAGAAGGTAAACTGTAGGAAGAGTTATTGTTAAAGGGAGTTCTCCGACCATTTTTGCCAGATAGTACGCTGATAGTCTGTACGCTCCGGATAATCTTTCTTTGTTTATCACTTCTCGCTCAGATGGAACTGAAAAATAAAAGATATTATTATTAGCACTTCGAAAATATATATATATATATAATATTTACAAATTTAATCTCTATTATTTAGAAATGCTTTCTGGTATGTTTATGGCTATCCAGCTTTGCAACAGTTACTCAAATAAGGAAGTATTCTAAATATGAAAAATAAAAATTTATGATTTGAGTAATTGTCTTAATAAACCGTTTTCCCCTCTTTCAATAGATAAAACCTGTGTATGGGTTTTTCACACTTTCTGACAGCTGTGGCTAAAGTTTGTTTTACACTTACAGAAAGTAGATGTCACTTTCAAAGAAATTATTTACCACATACAATGCTTGGGTATATACCCTAGCCAGATTTTCTTTCTTAGATTCGTTTGGATTCTTTAACCATTGTTGTCATTCATTAGGTTAGATTCAACGAAAAAAACGTAATAGTTCCTTTTTAACATTTAAGTATTGACATTCTGACTACATACTTTTACAATCGCAAGTTTTTGAAACTGTTTTATTTAGAAGGGTGAAAAACGTAACTATTGCGTTATTGAAACGTCCCACAATATAAGTATTTTTGGAGATTTTTTTCTTTATTTTTTCATTACTAAATCAAAATACAGCTGAACAGCTTGTGTTTTCTGTAGAAGACTGCAATAAAACTATATAAATGTTTCTTTTCATAAATGTTCGATTCTGACATATTTATGCGTACAGTTTTCATTCTTAGAAACAATAGAATCCAATTAAATGAGTTTTAATTTAAAACTTTAAAACTATACTCAAAAATCATTAAGAAAACAAAGAGAGACACTTATAATAAACCTAAAGAGTATTTTTCACAGACGCTGATATAAGAAACATACATGATATAAGGAAGTGGGGAGGGGGGTAGTTTCATATATAATAATTATCTATTATTCGTGCGGCTCGCAATTGTTGAAATTGGATCGATCCTCTCGACGTCAAAACTATAGTGTGTGGCACTTAAAGAGCTATCGGACTTAGACCCATCCTTAACATGGGCTGACTGATAAAGTCTGTTCACTGTTTCCCAGTACAGAACAGTGAGTCAGCAGCCACTAACAGTTACGGGTGGCTGAAGTGATTTTGAATTAAATGGAACGATTTGTCAACTGCATTCCTTATAACTAGATGCGAGCAAGCGATTTACTATCACAAAAAAAAAAGTACAGAGCAACAATGCATTCATTGTTGAGAGCCCTGCAGTAATTGTACTAAAGATATGAAAACAAATATCGACATCGTTGTTTTTTTCCTTCATTGGGAGAACAGGGCACGGACGTTTTCACTCTACCTGCGCACTAAGACCATTCGAGAGCAGGTAAATTTTACATGTCACTTACTGTATGTATATATTCTTGAGAACTCTTTAACAGAAGTAAATAGCAAAAGACGAAAAGATAGCAACATCCTTTGTAGTCACATGGATTAGATAAGGAGACCAGAATTGTAAACAGCTAACCGTGCATATCTTAGGATGCTGCGGAGACACAAAGAAACGAGAATACGTGAACACTTGCTGTATCTTAACGTCTCTCATGAATCAATTAACGGTAAGATTTCTACTTGAATTTTAGTCCTCTGTAACTGAAAGAGCGTTTGTTTCTTCTTTACTAAATATAGACTTTGTCAACTATTTTATACAGTTTTGATTCTTATACGGAAACATTTACACACAAAAGTTATAGAGTCCATGTAACTTAAATGGTTGGGAATAGCAATATTCAGGGTGTTACGGTGATCGAACTTCACATAGTGATATTTGTACAGTAAAGGTGGAAAGGTTTCAAAACTAATGTTGACTTACGATACTGAAAGTAAGATGCCAGTATCAAATTTCTGTGAGAACATAGTAAAATTTTACACATGTCTTCCTTTCTGATAATGTTCTCTGGTACACAACGAAATATCGATTTTAATCAACTTGACTCATAAATGGGCCTTACATTGAGAAATCATTTAAATATTTTGTGATATAAAAATGTTCTCTTTCTGTAATAGAGGAAGATATATCTATCTATTTATTTAGTACGTGCAAGTTCACAAAACTTAGTATAAATAATAAAAAGTGTCTAGCTTTCGCCGGTAAGGTATGGTCGCGGGAAACATTTAAGAAAAGTTAAAAGAGAAACGGCAACGAGAAGTGCCGTCATTGCTATATTGAAAGCTGGGTACCAGTGTGACCAGGTCAAGAAGGGGAGAGAATTTCTAAAGTAGCCATAAATAACACAGAAAGACGATGGAAGTGAGGCGTGAGATAAGTAACTGGAAATCAAAAAGTGGTTTTCTAAGATAAACTAACAATAATAAAAGCCAGATAAGTGTGGTGTAAGTGAAAGGATAAAAGATGGAACTATTTGTATAAAACATTCAGTTATAAGGAGAGATTGTAAAGTTTAAATTAACAATATTATGAAAAATAAAACAAATTAGTTAGTTAGGATAAAAAGACATTATGCTTTACGCAGAGGTAATATTCGCATAGTCTGGTTCCCTCTAATTGTTTCTATTTACAAGAAATAACAACAGCGCAATGCTAAACCTCTGTGAACGAGACTGATAAAGTGTTTTAGAGCAACTCCTTTTCAGATAAGAAGTTTTATATTACGAAGATTGTCGTCACGAATATTCCTATCAAATTTTGCATCTAAATCGAGTCATTATTCTATAAATAGAAATTATAGAGCGCGGGAGACAGCACGAATATTACCTCACCTGAATGTTATATTTCTTATTTGACTTTTAACACTTACATGACGCTAGCGCACCGAATAGAGAAAACAACATCCAATACGTAGTTGAGAAAAACATCCAACCCTGAATGTCATGCAGCGATTCCTCCTTCCGTTCAAGTTGGAACCAAAGTAAACCCGCCAACAGCCCGAGGCCAATGGTTTGTACCCAGTTAAGTTTGGAAAGCATTCGAGGTCGTGCTTCCTGAAAGTTCCGCTGAGATAATACCTACAAACGAAAACAAACATAGAATCATTATTTGGAAATAAAACATATATTTGAGAGCAGCTTCTAACGTCTGTGTATGTCGAGTGTTCTGGTTATATCAGAAGAAATCAACTATGAATATGCAATATATTATTTGTACAGGGACCTGCATGACAGTATTAGGCACAATTTACGCATAGATGTTTACTCCAATAAATACATCAAGGAAAACATTTAAAGAAAAAAAAAAACTATATTTACAGTTAAATTTTGAAATCGTAGCTTTCCTTGAACTGCACCACTGAATCTAAGATCTTAAGGCCCTGAACTGCGCTTACCATCTACCTTTTACGAATTTATGGAAAATCGAAAGATAATATTACAGTTTCGGGAAGTTGCCAGGATAGATGTTACGGAATTCTATGATCTGAAGTGACACATGAGAAGATCACGTGCCAAAGCGATCAATGTGGTAACAAACAGTATACATTAAAATTTACAGAGAACTACAATATATTTAGAATACAGTTCACGATATACTGACCTTGAATTGGGTCCAAAAACATGTCGGCCACTGCCAACTACCGTCGTCTTCGGAACCACTGACTGTAGACGAAGCGTGGCTTTGGGTGTCATCTGACCATGATGATCTCCCGCTGTCATCTTCATCTTTTGCTACAGAAGAGAAAAGGATGTATACGTTAGATTTTTTTTTTTTTTAAGTCTCGTCGCAGAATGAATATTTGAAAGACAAGTTGCTCAAGTCTATTTCTACTTACTGCAGATATACGTACATCTCCAGTTCAAACATTTGAAAGATATTTTGTTCCGTTAAATTTTACTTGAATCATCTGTTGAAACATTTCAAAGATATTTTGTTCAGTTAAATTTTACTTGAATCATCTGTTGAAACATTTCAAAGATATTTTGTTC
>JAGDQP010005736.1:0-13829 GCA_022664845.1 Lepisma saccharinum | reverse complement strand
ATATATATATATATATATACATACGTGGAGGTTAAGTAAGTCAGGTACGGTATTTTTTTTTCACACTCGATTAATTCGTGTTTTTTTAAGCTTTCGAAAATAGGACTTTCTACGTTGAGACGCTAGGCATTTTGGGATAACAAATATCGAATACCAAATTTCAGAGTTGCAATGAGTACAAATCGATTTAAAAAATGCATGGTTTTTGGTTTGATGATATATGCGCACAGGAAGTGTTAGAAAAGGCCAACTAGGGCCTGTAAAGAATGGTTGTGAAAACGTAGTCGTACATAGTCTCACAAAGCAATATGACCTGGCGACGACCTGAATGATCTTGGTCAATATATACCAACAAACCAGCCAAATATAGGATGAAAATTTGGTGTGTGTGTGTGTGTTTGTATGTGTGCTCTACTATATATCCCAAAGTGATAACAATGTGTTCCTAGACAGGAGGCACAATGGAAAAAGTTTATATCCAACATATTTATGGGAAGATTGATCTGCCGTCCGATATATTCCATAGAAAAACACGTTGAGTCCAATGGACTTACCTTGATACTTTGTGTTACAAAACCAGCTTGACATTTCTAGGGTTAATTATCTTAATTTTTGTTATTTCCAATTAACACCCCTTTTTTTCATTTTAGAAGGGGTGTATGAGTGGTCTCAGGGACCCTATATAAAGTTGTAAACTAACGGTAACAAATATCATATTTTAATAAAAGATCTACAAAAAAGAAAATGGCTATTAACAAGAAAATATAATATTTCGTGACACAGGTATTTGTTTAACTTATGGATAGATATATGCTTTGCACAACCATATATAGTTTTGTTCTCTAAACCAATGATTCTGCCAGACTCCCCCAATGGGTGGTCAACCCACCAAATGTTCGATTAGACCCTTTAACTTAAAAAATGTTACGGTTAAAAATCTATAGAAAGCCTGCGAAACTCTGCTTACACCCCTCAAACTGAAAATCCTGGCAAAATCCCTGCTCTAAACTCTGCGTAAATTACTTACGTATAAAATCCGCAGGATTGTAGTGAGGCGTCACTGGAAGTCCAATATTGTTGAAAAAGTCCACGACCTTCTTCACATCACCAAAATAGGCAGTCTACAAGATAATAAATGTTCCAGATATTAAAACAAACTCATATTAACGAACAAAAATCCCTTCTTTTTACCGGTTTTCTTTCTTCGGAATGTGACAAAAAAGGTCACGTACAAAATAAATTATACAAGACAACAGCAAACTTTTATATGACTGTTAGAGGCAAACATTTTACTACTTATTACGAAAAATAACGTTATTTCTGTTCTAGAAATCATTTACTTTTTTTTATCAGTTATTATTAATAATATTGAAGGTGGACAGGAAGATAAATATCACAATTCAATATATTTTCGAAATAACTCCAGTTTAGGGCAAACACAGTCAATTAACCTATTTTAAAAAAACTTATTTAACGTAATCTAATCTAATACAAGAAAAAATTACTAAATTCGACCAAAAATGGCATGCTTACCCATTGAGTTATGTCTAACGATACTGGAGTGATCGATTACTATCGAAAAATAGATGCCAGACCAAACACTTAATCTTGTTTGTCCACTTCCAGGCTAATCCAATATGGACCAAACTTTTAGTTCTGTTTTTTTTTCTCTCTCTCTTAGTATAAAAATAACATTATTACCTTCCACGGTGAATAAAGTTCTCATTATTAATTTTTGTGCGGCGATGCATTTCTTAATTCTTGAATTATGCACGTAAGTACTTTTTGCAATTAAAAAGAAAAACGAACTACACAGCGATAGCAAGCGTAATAAACTTAGAACTGAAAATTTGGTCCATATTAGATAAGTCTGAAAGTGGACGATAGAGATTAACTGTACCTTCCGTTCCCTGGCTTCATGTAATCATTATTTTTTTTTATGGCATCGATCAGTCTAGTAACCAGATTGACATTGAGGAATATTAACTGGCTTTTCACGAACTACATGGATGTAAATACAGTAGACGGATTGACTGGCCTAATACAATTAAGCTGGATCAACTTGACACCGGTTTTTTTTAATTAATGTTGCCTGGTGAATTGGGATTTACTTGCGTCTTATTGGTTGGCCTATGCCTGGGTGTGTGGAAGCAAAGAATAGATGAAGATCTAGCTAATGAAGACAGGAGTAAGACTGGAATATTTTAAATATGGTATTGTATGGAAAGTGATGTTCAGTTGGTTTTTCTAATCAATTAAACCTGTCAGGTACTCATGGCTTGTGCTGGCTTCAATTTCGGGTCGTTAGAAGTAGATCCTTCTCCCGTATTTAGATCCATGCACGAACTATACAAGTAAGCGGTAATTACTGTGATTCCTCGTATCAGCTGCTGTAGTATATAAGTTTGATTCTGACTATCAAGTTAGAAGAATCAGTTATAATTAATACTACAAGTTTTATAATTGTATCAAACTTTTACTTCTCAATTTCCTAAGTTAATTTGTATACGCTCGTTTGAATTTGCAGTTTTTGTTTATATAAAATTATCCACACTCCTAATTCATGTGGTTTTCTATCCTTTTAAGAAATCGAGACTTATGGGCTCAGAATTTAAACAAAACGAAAATTCAATAGGCCCGCCCGCATAAAAAGTTCTGGTGCTACCTATGGTCACAAGGAAAGGAGCTAATCTGAATACTCCTTTAAGATGGCTAAACTTCTGGTAGTGAAGGAAACCGATACAGATACGGATAAGGGCTCATTTTCAAGCCCGCTTGCATTGTTTGCGATTTGGTTGAGTAGTCAATTGAAACACGTGGTATAGTTTTATTACGTGTTGTAACACGTGTTTCAATTGGCTATTCACCGAAATCGCAAGCAACGCAAGCGGACTTGTAAATGAGCCTTAAGGGCTGATTTTCATTCAATCTTGCGTTACGTGCTTTGCGTGCTATTTGGGTGAATAGCCAATTGAAACAAGTGTTACAACACGTAATAAAACTACACCACGAAACAAGAAGCACTAAGACAAAATGCATAATATTTATACGCACAATAAAGGTTGATTTTAATGAACGCTTGCGTGGCTTGCGATTAAGGTGAGAAGATAATTAAAACATGTGTTTTATTACGTGTTCTACGTGTAACTCATGTTTCCATTGGCTATTCACCCAAATCACAAGCTTCCAAGGAAAGCAGCCCTAACAAAGGAGATAAAGATATAGTGTGTATGTTAGCATTCTTATCTTCTGTTTGTTTTGCGCATCTTCGTAGTAGTCATTGATCTTTATCTAAAAGTATGTGTGAATTAAAACCTAACTAAACATAGTTACAATCATTGTCCCCAATCACAAAGTGACATATCTCATTTTTTCAAACCTTTCAGGAAAGTGATTTAAATAATAGTGCCTTATCTGTTCTTATGTTCTTCTGTCTATCTGTCACAACTTATCAGTTTTTGTTAATAACTTTTGAACGGCTTACCACTGAGATACTTCGATTTGTGGCAAGAAAATATACACAAAATATCACATTCTGACGGTCCTAACTCTAAACTGCTAATTTTTTAGATGTGTCACTTTGTGATGGGGACGACGCATTGACCTCTATGTAAAACTATACTGGACTGATCGATACTATTGAAAACATAATTCTGGCTTACTTGTCCATTGCAGAGCAACAACAACTTGTCAAACATGTAGAATATTTGTGAGGAAGGTTGGTGAACAGTAACAACAACAGTCTTTCTCTCTTTCTCCGCATACTTTTTCAGCTTCGACATTAGACTGTACGCCGAATAGGAATCCAGACCTGAAGTGGGCTCCTGGAATTACAATCATATAATAAACAAATCAATAAAATATATATAAATACAAATCAACCACAAAAAAGGTGTCAAACTAGTATGTATGATTCAAGGTTGATTCAAGCTTTAGACTTGCCATGATAAGTTTGACGCAAGCTTATACATTTGACATGGCAAACTTACAACAAGTTTGAATCAAGTCTACTCTGCTATCAGAGTTACTTTCAGTATTGCTAGATTGAATTATTATTAACGTCCTAACGAAACCTACAAAGTAAAGTGGTATTAGAACCACTCTGATCAATGGACCCCCGACGGGAAATTGAATCTTTGACCACACACACAGAACGCAAGAGCTTTAACCTCTTACACCCACGATGAGATCACTTCTGGATTGCAGTGATCACGACGGCCTAAAGTATGGAATGCAAAAATGATCCAACTCCTATTTGGACCGTAGTGTCCCCAGTGCGTGAGTGGTAACCCTCACTGCCTTGTAATCAAGGAATGCCGGGTTCGATTCCCGGTGGGTGGTTCAAAACATTTAACTGAAAAATTGCATGAGGCACAGAAAAGATTGTGAATGGCCTACATTTCCAGCAGGGATTTAGCTATATAATTTTAGCACCATGACACAGACTCTTACATCCTTCTTTAATGCGGAAAATAATCTGTGTGACAGACAATGGAAAAAAAAAACTAAATTTGGGTAACTACACTCCCCCACCAAATTACAACTTCAATCTTCCTCTTAAAAAAAGGAAAGAACATCTCTTCTAGTTTCAAGATACTGGGAAACTACTTGCATTCAATTGTTAAAATCATTGAACTCTATCTAAAAACGGTACTGGACTGATCGATGCTATTACAAATTTAATGAATATATGAAGCCAGGGAGTGGCGGGAACAGTTAATCACGATTGTTTACTTCCAATTTAAACCAATATGCATAAAAATTTCAGTTCTAACTCGGTTTTTCACCACTGTGTGGTCCATTTTTTTTTATTTATGTCTTAAATCTTGCAACAACAAAATATTTACAGCATGTATTACCAGGTATTATACGCACAGTTTGGTACGTCCATAACACAAGAATTAAGACAGAAATAAACACGAGCCGCACAGCGATAAGAAAAAACTTAAAAGAGTGAGTTAGAATTGAAAATTTTGTACATATTGGTTTAGCCCGGATTTTCATGTAAACGTTAGCCGCGTGCTTTGCTTGCCATTTGTAAATACTTAAACACGTGTGTCAATTGACTACTCAGCCAAATCGCAAACGAAGGAAGCGAATAGCATGTGCATGGGAAGCTGGCCTTAGACTATAAGTGGACGATCAAGGTTAAATATTTGCTCTGGCGTCTATCTTTCGACACTAGACGATCATTCCAGTATCGTTACGTAGAGATTGGTGGTTAAAATTTATAGAAATCTCAAAGTAATACTGTATCGCATCATAACCTTTCTTTATCTTCTTTCATCTTAAGTTGTTGAAGAACTTGAGAAAGAAAACACAAAACAAAACTACACGAGCTGTGTTTGTGTACGGTGGTAGTATGAGAGAAGCGGATTCAGGGTTAACCCAAATATTCGATTTTAGTCTTGTAACCAAATATAAATCTTATTCCGTGGCCTTTGCAGTCTTCTAACCGCTGAGGGTCACGCATAAAACTCATTTACAACAGAGAGAGATGTTAGATAAAGAAAGCTCTCGAGGTCATAGAACTTTCAAAGATAAAACGATCAAACGTGGTTTCCTTGGAAAAATGATTTAATATTAAAAACATGCGCCACTATTCATTCATTCTGCGAAATACTCTAATCTTCTCATTAAATGTTTATTGTTATTATTTTGTTCAGAAAAGTGATTTATTAATATAAATAATACTAAAGACATTATGTATACAACAAAATATATTTTTTTTATCTAGAAATGTGTGATAAGACATATTTATAGAACTAACTAACAGGTTGCTTCACAAATGTGTGACGTCATTGACTTATCCAAGGATGTTAGGATTAGAGGATGAGCCAAATTTGAAAAAAAAAAACATCCGAACGTACTAACATGTCTGCCATCTTGGTATGTTCAAAAGGTTTAAAATTAAAGTGATCAGCTTGTAAACCAGTTTTTTACTCTTTTTTGCTTTCCTTAATTAATAGTATGTATTTAAGGAAATTAGAATATTAATATTTCAAATATTGTGTGGAAAAAACTCTCCTAAATTCCACCTATGCACACCTAGATGGCAGTCTGTCATTGTTACGTTAGAATTCAGTTTTCTCAATTTTAGCTCATCCTCTAATTCTAATATCCTTGGATAAAACAATGACGTCACATGTGGAGTTGCCTATTAGTTGCTTTAGAATCGAACTCAGCGATCTTCAGTATCCCCATACATGAAATTTCATGAAAATTGGACAGTTAAAAAAAAAAAGAAACCATTTATGGCTGGTGCCATGTGAATTTTTGGAACCCCATCAACTTTTTTTTTTTAATATACCGTTGAAAAGGCGAACATTAAACTATTTTATCAACGTTTAATCAACGTGTGCGCTACTGGGAAAATTAAAGTGTTACCGGCTGCCTCTTCATCTTGCATTTTGAAATTCAAAATATTTTATTTCAAAATCGAACTCTACAATCATTGAAGCCCACAGAAAATGAAATTCCATAAATTTCCAACAATACTGTATTTTAAAATTAAGTCTGTGCTGTCGCCATCTTGGTTTTAGTCATAGATGATGTAACCATCAAGTTTCTCTTTTTAGCTTCATTATTATGCTTATATATCTTAATTATAATCTATTAGGCATCGTCCCCCCAAATGAGTGTACATCTTACACTGATGTGTGGGGATAATATACACATTTTGATATGAGTTTAAAGTCCTACATATCCGTTGTGAATACATGTAGCTTCGTGTACTTCCGTCAGTAAAAGCATGAATGGTCAATATGTGTTTGTTCAAAATTTTTCTGTTCTGTTTCTTTCAATTACTCCACAATGGCTGCTAGACCAAAATGTATGTCATCTTCCCTCGATTCACTCTATTCATGATTTCACCTTATAACTGAATACAATACTTACATCAAGCAACATCAACGAAGGATTCGTTAACAGCTCACAGGCAATATTCGCTCTCTTCTTTTCACCACCGGATAACCCTCGCTTCAACACATCGCCAATTACTGAAATAAAACAAACAAAATTCAATAAGAAAAAAAAAAAATACATATACCAATTTGTGAATCTATATTTCGTAATGTATTCATTCACTAATTGAAGAATTTGTGTGAGGTAGGAAATAATGACAACTCACATTTACCGAGTTCTGAGTTATTGAAAATGTGATTTATTGCAGGTGATTATAGTTTATCGGCTTTTAAATTGGATATGGTTCTGCCATCTGTTGAGAAAAACTAGAGATATGTTAAACAAGTAGTTTATCTTATCTCTGATAGATGACTCTCAACACTTCTTTCTAATTAAGATGAGGCAACAAGTGACGTACAGCTAAAGACGCTTTAAATATTTTTCAGAGTTATTATTTTCACCCAAAATCTTCAATTTTACAATCTTCATTCTTATTTTAAAGCAGTATTGCCTCCAAAGAGGGCGACACTGCCCGCTAGTGGGCGCTGGAATAATCAAGAGCGATTGAAGACTCA
Source organism: Lepisma saccharinum (assembly GCA_022664845.1). NCBI lineage: Eukaryota > Metazoa > Arthropoda > Insecta > Zygentoma > Lepismatidae > Lepisma > Lepisma saccharinum. The sequence continues at coordinate 6,351 of JAGDQP010005736.1, read as the reverse complement.
GGTGTAATTGGGGGATCATTGCATAAAAATAAGGAGACAGTGAAAATGTAAAGAAGACAGCATAAGAAAATATTAAAAAACAGCTCGTAGATATTTCATAATGATTATTTTGTTTTTCAAATACACGTACAAAATGTAATATAACCGATAATATAATTTCATTTCAAACTTTTCTGTGTTATGTCAGTTGCATCGCGTGTTCAGTGCGTTTCCAGGAGGGGGAGAGAAGTGCTTATTCCTTTCTCTTATTTACTGTAAGGTAACTAAGCAAATACATCAATATTTTGCATTATTCTTTTAAACCTCTGATACTATTTTCAACTGATATGTTTATTTTTACAACAACAAAAATTATTTTAGAAAATTCAAAGGCTCTAGTCGTAATGCGATGTGTAATTCCGGCATCTGCCTGGTCTGACTGATCGAAATTAATGGGGGAGAACCAGCTAAAATGACCGATCCCGGGATTCTATGTGAGAACCTTCTGTTGTATGAGTGGAGCATGTTTCGACTGGTCCACCCCACTCGCAAATTCTGACACTTGCCTCGTTTGACTGAGGAAAGTCAGGTATTAATACTTAAGTCCACACCATGTTCATACACTGCTAAAAAAAATTACAATGGTAATTCAACACTTTTCGATGTCCCAGAGCGACCACCACGTTTTTGTTAAATCAACACAATGAATGTGTTATCAATGTTGATTGAACACAATGAAGGGTGTCATACTGGCACTATCACAGTGTTGAATCACCAAAATCAACACCATTTATGGTATTGTTTTTTTAACACCAAAAAGTAATTATCACCTTTACTTTTTGATTTCAACATAAATGAGTTCTAATCTTGCATTATATGCATTCATTTCTTGATCCAGCTTAACCCGGATATCTTCCCCCCAAGAGGAAAGTCTGCGTACGTCATTACGGATCACACCTTTCCTTACTCGTAGGTATCCACAGATAAAAGGTGTGATACATTTTCATGACATGACTATTTCGCGCTTCCCCTCCACCTCCCACCCTTTTTGGCAATGTCTCCTACGTTCTTCACGAAGTTCCAGCAAAGAAGTCAAAAATATTCCAAGTCACTCTAAGGCTAACAAAAATAAATTTCCAATGCAACAAAACAATAGACTGTCTTGAACTGTTATATCTTGCGTATATGCAACTGTCATTTTTCCTTTGCATATTTTGTCCTTGACTTCGTACTTTGTCCTTGAATATATGTGAATATATACAGTGTGTGTGTGTGTGTGTATGTATGTGTGGGTGTCGCTATGTTGCCATATTGTAGATGTGCTCGTGAACAAGGATGGCGTACGTTAAGGTAAAAATTGTCCCGAAAAAAAAAAAACTATCGTAGACACAAGCGAAAAAAGAGCATTTTTCTTCTTAACGAACTTAGCCATGACCTTCCCCTTCACCCATTTTTAACACCAACCACATATTGCCAGATTTCTTTCTGCATTTCTTAGAGAGTTGCATTAAGATGGTTCCTCGCTCCAGCCCTCCCATTTTTAGCATTTTTTCAAAATATTTTAAAAAAACTAAGAGTATTATCAAAAATGTATTATCATAGCGCACTATGGACTTCCGAATTACTATGGAATGCAATGGACAGCGATCTCAAGATTGAGTCCATTGACGAGTGATACGTTTTCAAAAATTATGACGTCATTATTTAATTGAAGTATGAGTACTCATCAATCGACAAGATTTCGAGATCGTTGTCCATTGCATTTCATAGTAATTTGTAAGTTCTAGTGCGCTATGAATTTATATTTTTGATAATACTCTTAGTTTTTGAAATAATTTGAAAAATGTTAAAAATGGGGGGACTAGAGCGAGGAGCCCTCTTAACAGGTAAAAAGATGATACAATAATTTTAGACAGTCTGACTTCCCGAAATCCACTGATTCCTACACACACATTTTGAAATGAGAAGTCTAGCTGGATGGTGCTTTTTTACAAAAAATAAATAAAATAAAATAAAAATGCAAACTGAATATCTCAAATTTCATACATGGAAGAACTGATACCCAAACAATACTCATGCCATCATATCTACGGTTTAGTTTGGGGCTCATGCCATTCTGTTAGCTTTCTGTAAGGACATTTCTGAACTTCATGATTATATTGTAGAGTGAGTGATATTGTTATTAAAGTCATAAATGAGTTGGTGAGTCCGTCATAAAGGACGGGACCTACAGTTTTTTTTTGATAAAGTGAGCTCCGAACCAGTCCGTACAATAGAACCCGTCAAGAATTTAACCCATGACCACGTGCATAAAAAGCGAGTACGTTAACCTCTCGGCCAATCCGAATTTGACAATTTGACAGAATTTCTCATAATGTTTTTAAGAAAACTTTTAGGAAAAATTAATACTATCAAATAGTGTTTGCAAGAAATTTTACTGTTACCGAAAAATGTTTGTTTGTAAGGAAACTTGTTTTTTAAAAAAAAAAAAAATATTCGTAAGAAAATTTACTATTATAGGATAAAGTTTCAGGGTTGTTCAAATATTACGTCGGCACGTTTTTAGTTATTTTAACCCCGCTCCGTGCCCCTTCGTAAGAAAAGTCAAGTAGCTCCCCTATCTCTAATACATAGACACCAGAAGAAAAAAAATGGGCAAAATTTGAACCCCTTGGATGCTTACATAATATTTGAACGACTCCTTCTTGCAATAAACGTTTGTAAGAAAAGTTACTCCTATTCAATAATATTTCTAACAAAATTTAATCTTATCAAAAAATATTTATGATAAAACTTGATTTTATCAAGAAATGTTTGATAGAAAACTTAAAATAAATTAATATTTGTTTGTTTTTTTAAATTATCAAATATTGCTTGGAAGAAATTTTACTTTTTTAAAAAATCATTTTACTAACAAAACTTAAATCGTATAGAGAACAATGCTAGTAAAATAATCCAACTTTACCAAAAAAATGTTTTGTAAGAAAAAAATAATAATACTTTTATCGAATAGTTTTGTTAAGAAAACTTGCAACACTGCTGTTAAGTGAAAAATAATGTAATTTTAACTCACTTGTATCCTGACACCTTCGTAAGTCGAGGACATCTATTATATGGTCAACATGCTGGATTTTTTCAACGTATGACAAGCTATCAGGTAACCTTAGAAGGGCAGTATACTGAAAAGATAACAAATCAAAGAAAGAATGTAAACAAACACATTTAAAATAAAAAAGAATCCATTTGTGTTCCTTTACAGTGCAAAATAATATGATTTAGAAACACTGTAGTTACATTTACACAGAATACTTGTGTGTTCAATGTTTTGGGAAAAAGAAAAAAATACTCCCGCCATGTTTTAATACTTTTTTTCTTATTTGTTAATTAGCGATTACAATCTACATTCACTGACAATGTTTTCCATTTATGCTAAAGTGTGTGATCAAAATGACAGCAGCAAACATTTGAACAGTATTGTATGTTTGGTTACGGTAAGAAACCCTTTTCTGTGTCTGCGCATGTGCGAACATCACACTGGAACTGCACCACAAAATAAATCTATCGGTGATTTTCCAGGATTCATGCAAATATTAACATTAATCTGAAACATTACTGGATATATCAAGCAGTGATTCTTCCAGACCTCCCCCCCCCCCCCCATTCCCCGAACCCCCCCCCCCCCCCTTCAAACTTGAAAAGTTTTAACTTCAAAAATCGATAGAAACCGTGCAAAACTCCATTTACACACTCAAAATTTTGACTTTACCCCCAACTGAAAATCCTGGCGGAATCCCTGATATCAAGGCATTTGTTCCTATTTTTTTTAACAGTGTATTTGACATATTGTTTTATTTTTTTATTTTGTGGCTTTTAGACATCTAAGGCTCAGGCCGGGATATAATAGAGGAAAGGTTACGTGAAGGAATTGGTCAGGACCTAATTTGAAGATGCCATCCCGGCATTTGCCTGGTATGATTGAGGATAACCTCTAGAGAACCCTCAGTCAGGATAGTTAGCCGCTGGGATTGAACCTAGGACCACTCTATCCGAAGCCAACGTTCTACCACTAAGCTACAGCCACTCGGTTTGACATATTATTAATTTTATTATGATAATAATTACTAATTATATATGGGACTCCATAGTCTAGTGGTTAGAGCGTTTGACTCATGTCCGCATGGTCCAATTCCCGGCTGGAGTCGTACTTTTCGGCGTCCACCCAGCGTCGTGAGGCAAACTGGGCGTCACGTGAATAAAGACGTGACGGCCACTCGGTCTAGAAAGCTCCTGATACGCTTGTTCGTGGTCAGGTGGCGCACAGTGCTGACCACACAGCCGTCACTCAGGTGGACGCAGTTCTACCAGCCGCGGACAGATGGCGTTGCATCAGGCTCAAGACCTATTGGTCTGTTACCCCAGTGGTTATTATTTTAATTATATATGTATAACAGAGAGCCACTTACCACTAGAGTTTGACGTAATGTAAGATCGGGAAAAAAGATATCCTGTTGTAGTACATAGCATATCCTTTTTCTTAACCGCTTGCATATATTGTCCCTGTTAAGTCGTATACTTCCTGAGTCAATTTTAATTCTTCCAGAGAGGGCGTTCAACAACGTGGTCTTCCCACATCCTAAGAGAAACAAAAACAAATCATATTTACAATAACAAATAGATTTAAAATATATATCGTACACATTATATAACATGTAAGATATATTGTACAGATATATAAATATCATTTACTTAAAAAATATATGTAAAATATAATACAGACGTAAAAATAATATTTATTTTAACAAATAGTTTTAAACTATACGTAAAAAATCGTACGTACATTAACGAATAGATGTAAAATGTCATAGGGATGTAAAAATTATAATTACTTTGACAAAGAGATCGTAACTCATCAAGCACTCTTCCTGGACAGAAAAGAGTAAGATAGCGATCAGTGCTTTGTCTGTAGTTACCATACCGGCATTCACTTAGTAAAACAGCGAAAGTTAAGAAAACTTTAGTCAGTATTGCCGGCAGCAAGACTCGAACATGGGTGCCTCTCTAGTGCTAAACCGAAATCCGAGACAGTAACCACTAGACCACAGGCACAGGGTCTTTTTATGCCCCCAAAAACGAGCCTTATTTTTATATATGCACACAGACAGACACACACACACATACACCGCGCTGAACACGATTAAGATTAGCTTATCATAACAAACACAGAGTATTTTTTTTTTAATTGGGCTAGTTAAAGAATTGCTGAATGCTGATAGATAAAAAAAATAAGAGACAATGACCCGAAGCAAGTTTCGTAACTTTTCATGCTATGCTAAAGCCACCTGCTCCCAGGAAAGTAAGATCAATACTTCTTGTAGAAACAGAAACGCACGAATTTATGTGGAAGGGTTTCTAAATCTAGGTGAACTGAACAGCGCGTTTATTAGAAAATAAATGTTCTGATGACCAATTTGATAATTATTCCAGTATTCGTTCTGTGTGTGGCTGGAAGAAAAAAGCAAAGATTTCTTAGACCGACAGACACCTATCGTCTTTCTTCTTTTTTCCGATAGGCCTTTATTTTTCATCTCCTAGCATTTTATAACTCCAGATATCTTCCTAACATCCCTGAGAAACGTTTAGCAAAACATTTGTTTGTGAAGAACTGCCCAATCCTGTAATTTATCTTATTGTCAGCTAATTATTTACTGCTGGAGTTACTATTTATTCTATTTGATAATTACTTACTTACTCTATGGCTTACGGAACTCGCAAGTTCATCGCCGTAGTAACAAACATTCGCCATAGGATTCTATCCTGGGCAAGATCAAGCCAGTTTTCCTCACAAACACCTACTTCTCGAAGATCCCTTCTAATGTTGACCTCCCAACGTCGTATCGGTCTTCCCAACGGTCTCTTTCCCTGTCTGTCTGTCTTTCTTCTCTGTCCTCTTGACCCATCGCCCACGGTCTAATGATTAGGGTCGTGGACTTTAGGGTCGGTGCGTACACACGTTCGAGTCCTTCTGTTAAAATACTAACTGACAGACATCAAGGGACACAAAAGCCAGTTTTGTAAGTACATTTCTTGATTTAATTGCCATGTAAGTTAAGTCAAGTCGTCAAATTGTCTTCTTCCATTGACGAGTAGAAATTACACAGTAGCTAAATTAGGATGATTAAATGGTCGGTATTTCTACGGGCTGTCGAGCACTAGCGTCTCAATATAGAAAATCCTAAACGCACAAGATTTAATCGCGTGTGCAATAAAAAAAAAAACACCGTACCTGACTTACCTAACCTCTACGTGCCCTTGATCACTAATTTGATTAAATTTCCTAAAGCATATATATATATATATATATATATATATATA
>JAGDQP010005735.1:55450-76264 GCA_022664845.1 Lepisma saccharinum | reverse complement strand
TATATATATATATATATGAGGAAGACTCATGATGACCTTAGATAAAAAGAATAAAAAGATTAAAAGATCCAGAATAAAAATTATTGGCCCACCCACCTCTTCCTCAGTATCCACATTTCTTTACCAATCAATTCCCAAATATAGGTTATAGCTCTCTGGCTGTGCCTGGCTTAAAAAATGCAAAAAAAAAATGGATTTCCTGAAGTAAAGAAAATAGGTGTAGTAATTCATTTACAAGTAAGAACTAATTTAGTGTATTTAACTAAACATATTTTAGCTACATGGATGAGGGTAGCAGCAGACCGAGATATGAGGAAAGAAAAGGGGGAGGCCTTCATTCAGCAGTGGATAGAAAACGACTGAATGTAATGATAATGATTCTAGTATAAATTCTACAATGATGTAGTATAAATCAGGGAGTATTCGAAATTATTGAATTTCGAAATGCCCAGGTTTCCAGAATGTGGGAATTTCAAAAAGTCCGGATTCTGGATTGTCGTCTTCGGACGTCAACACCAAATGATGGAGTGTTGTTACCGCAGATATAATCAATTTAATCCTTTATCCTTACCAAATGATGGAAAACAACGGTACATGTAGACCGTCGATTTGTACATTTACCATCAACATTTGTACATCAACAAAATATGTTTTCTGAACAATTGACGAAACACTCGCTAAATAATGTTTTAGGAGTATTCCGGAATCGGAATGACAATTTATTTGATTCCCGAATGTCAGAATTTCGAAAAGTTGGAATTCCAGAAATCTAGTATAATTAAAAAAAAACTTGCTAATTACAGTGTAAATGTTTGGTGTACTGAATTTTCTTCTAATGTAAAATCATCTGTGTTTTTAATTTAAATTTCTCATAAAAATGTTCACTTTGCCTCATACTAATATATTTTATGACCCATTATTATAGAACAGTGGAAAATCTAGAATTTTCATGAGCAGGTAGAATAGGCCAGGGATAATTTCCCGCTAAGTGATTACGTTTAGTTAAATTTATCAAATTGCTCAGTTTTATTATGGAATATAACATCTGCATCCCCTCAAAAAATATATTTCTAGGTTGGTTCGGAAACACATCGAAACTATTTGCTAGATAAATTGTTGAAATAATGCTATACAAAAATAAAGCATTCCCTCAAGGGGGCGCGTAACGCCCTCTGGATTCGCCATCCATAGAAAAATTAGGCTGATACCTCGGCTGGCCAGGAGATAGAGCGCCGCTTTCTGTGGAAATGGTCACGGGTTCAAATCCCGCCGGGGTCCACTAAACGCAGTGGTTCGGAGCCAACTTTACCAAAAACTATAGGTCCCGTCCTTAGAAGTCCACTAGCTCGTTTAGGACCTTAATAACAATTAACAATTAGGTTGGTTCGGAAACAAATCGAGACTTTTTGTTAGATATTTAAAAAACAATGCTGCAAAAATTAAAACATTTTTTATTGGGGGCAAAATGTTCAAAGTTATCCAGAATTAGGGAGGGTGACACTTCAGGGGGATCTGACGGAATTACTGGTTTCAACAATCGTTACTTCTTCACCAGCTACCATTTCTCCGTTGCATATGGTGATTTCAAAATCTATTTTATAAATTAACTTTCCATAGCATATGATGATAACTCAGCTGTATAAATTCACAAACAGTGAATACGAGGTCTTGGGAGTAATTTAAGCAACTTTACATTTTGCGTTGAACTATTTTGTCACTAGATGCTTATTTTTTGGCGCAGAAAACCTTTTACACGTTTAACAAATCCGAAACATGGCGACCCGAAGCGTCACTACAGTCAGGAAACGGAAGTACGTAACTGACGCTTCAGTAAATTTAAGGGCTGATTTACATGAAAGCTTGCGTTGCTTGCTTTGCGTGCGATTTGGCTCCAATTGAAACGGTCACATTCACCTTACAATAAAACACACAATAAAAGATGTGTTTCAATTGGCTACTCACCCAAATCGTACGCAAAGCAAGCAACGCAAGCTTTCATGAAATTCAGCCCTAATACAACGAAAAAAATAATGAAACAAACGCGTTAAAAGTAAAAAGATCAAAATTATCAATGCATGTGTTCTCTTCTATTGACTTGTTTAAAAATTGACATTAAAATCACACCATATTAGTCAAAATAATCGCACTACACTAACCACCCTAGTGAAAACATTCCTGCTATACAGACAATAAAATAAAACACTGACGGCCATCAAACAATAAACAACTACCATGAGAAGCCGAAATCACGCTACCAATAGAGCATGAAGAAGGAAAACTTATCACAAAAAATAAACCATCCGAAAACAAAAATAATACAAGTCAAAGCAAGTAGCGCACCCATTGGCGAGATTGAAAAGTGACCATCCAAATGACGTAACTCGACTCAGAGAGAGTGTAGCCATCTTTGCTCAAAACAGATCAGCACAATTGGATCAAAAACAAATGTAGGTCATTCTGATTGTGGTCTTTCCTTGTTTTTCTAATGCAATACTACTCGAATGCTGCTGAGATGGTCACTTAGATAAGTCCTATTTTTATTTTTCTATCTCCCAGGGTTGGGATGATGACCAGGGCAGGTAGCCTTGAGATGTTATGACGATCATAAAAGAAGAAAAGTGCATATTTCAGTTCTAAATGAGGGAAGAGTTAAAAGGCAAACACAGAATTAGGGATGACACGATGACATACTATAAACTTAGGGATGGCACGGTGACAACGTAAAGAAAGCAAGATTAAAAGTGGTTCAAGAAATTGACATCACTGGATTTAAATCTGAAATCAGTTTCCTTCTAGTTTCTTTCATAGAGGACCTCACAAGCTAATTCGAGTCACCAGATTCAAAAATGTAATAAGACCATTAAGGGAGGGGACGTCGATGAAGAAAGATGGGGAAAATTCCCTTCAGCTCTTCAAATACCACCCTGAAGACAAGTTAGGATCGAGAGAGACCTGACTCTGTACGACCTTGAAGGGATGTACTTTTTTTGTTAAAATGGGCACCAAACCAAGGCGTTTAATTTACCCCTATCAGATTTGAACTCGTGATAAGGCATATAAAAAGCCAACTTGCTAACAACTTGACCAAAACCGCAGTCTAATGTACTCTAAGGTTTCATTGCTTTTCCATATTTGTATTTTCCCAACGCAAACATGCGTTTTAAAAGGTTTTGCAAATGATAAATATTATGCTGTTAAAATGCAAGAGGTAAGGAGGAAATTCAAAGTTTTAAAGAGAAATTGAGTGTAACTTAAATTCTAATATTTATAGGAATTACACTATTTATTATTATTATTATTATTTAAATAATTCTTGGTCGTAACGTGTTGTAGAAATATCCTTGAAAAAATTACCGTTGAAATTTCAACATGTATTTACTCTAGCAAAATGTTAACAATGTTATAATTGATGATTTGAAAGTTTTAATTTAGTGAGTTTGTTAATAGTCATATATTATCATTGTTGAAAGAAATTCAGTTACTACGGAAACTGAATGCGAAAAGTTTCGATTGTCCTGCCCGCTCTGTAATTTGGAGGAATCTAAAGGTAAGTAATGTCATTTCAAATTTATATATTGTTCATATCTTTAACAATAAAAGCACGAAGCCGTCATTTTGAATGTCCCATTAAAATATATAGCAAAGCATGTTTTGATATCGATTCTGGTTGAGTTATTTGTTAGATCAGGTAATAATGTTGCAAATCACCCTGAATTTTTGAAGCAGGGGCGGATCCAGGCTGAATATTTTTTTTTGGGGGGGGGCGGTCGTTCGAGCCCAAAAGAAGGTAAGAGTGTATTGCAAAAAAAAAAGTCAAACAGCTTTAGAAACGGAAACTCAGCTCTTCTGTAGAATTAACTAATTTAAAAATTGATACTGATGGGTTACTACTACTACTACTACTACTCATCATAATAATAATGATATAATTATAATAATTATTATTTCTTTTTAATCAAGACCTTTTAATTTCTATTCAAACGCTAGTTTTTACTGCTTCCTTCTTTTCCTTACTATTTTCAATTGTACTTGCATGTAAAATGCACGACTAACCTATGTGAATTACAATTTTTGGAATAACTTTATATTTTAATAAATGCAATACAAACACGCTTAATTCACAAATGAAAGTATATGTAATTACTAATGTTTGATTAGTTCTTACGACACATTTAGTTGTTTTCTCGCAAAGCAGTGAATTTATCTACCAGTTTCCCAACATCGATCTTGATTTCACGATGGACCTACATGAGCGCTAGCGCAGTCAATCGATCTTGACTCATCCGACTTCGAATCCAGGTTTTCAACAAACGAAGCGTAGAGAAAGTTCTCTCTGTCGTGGCAATGCTCACAGCTAAAGTGGTGAGAATGTGCACGGCAAGATGAATAACAGGATATTGTTCAGAGTCACAAATGAGGAGCGCGTCCAAAGAAATTTGTTTTCCTACTTTTCTTCTCTAGCGCGGCGAAACAACGCCAAACGATGCACTTCTCCAGCAAACTCCCTCATGGATTTGTTCGCCTTATATTTCCTTTTGCCTCTCCGTACTTATTTCCTGATAAAACTGAATGTTCTCTGGAAGTAACGATAATAAACTAACGCATTTTAGGTTTTCTTTCGAGAATTTACAATTTATATCTGTCAGGATGTTATCAAGCACAGGAATGTACAGAGAACGTCTATAATACTCCTCGGGAGAGTCGGCTGGCACGTTGCTTCGGATGGTTTGTCCTGAACACTGGCGCTTCACTAAAATTTCTATGGTTGAATCAATTGTTCGCATCATTTCTGTCGCTTCTTGGAAAAGAATACCGAATTCCTTTTCTGCATTTCGTCCTTACGAGTTAATGTATCAGGTAGTACACATTCGCTCATCGTTTCTCCTTTGGGAATGCTCAAGGTGTGTTTTTGCAATCCATTGGCCACAGGAGAAAACAAGGTAGATGCTTCTGCAAGGGTCACAAGTCCTGTGACAAATTCTGGTGATCCCATTGAATTCAAGAACTTGAATAACTTTGACCCTGAAGTATCGTTCCAGGAAGAAATCACTAAAAACTCATTATGTACGTCTTCATACATGGTAAGAAATTGCGAAACAGCGTCGCATCGATCGATCCAACGCTTCTCAGATAAAGACTTTAGTTTTTCCTGTCATTCCTTTTTCTCGGTCCTTAACACCGTTCGACAACTCCCACATGAAGAAAGCCATTAGGTTTATTTGCTTTCTGCACCTATGAAACTGTCATTTTTAAAACAGGAATATTTACAAACACTTGCGGACAGATAGGGTTTATAGCTTATTGTCTGCCAATTGTTAACAAGAAGCAGAGATCGGTTTTGAGAACGGAGGAAGAGCGCAAAATATCGCATCTTGAAATGAAAGAACAGAAATGGCCGGCCACCTGCGTTTTCGAAGGAGGACATTTTCTGAGCAAGGACCAAGACTAGTAATTTCTTGCTATGTATTGTTTCATTTGACTTCTGCAATCGTAAAAATAGTAAGGCATACCTATTTTAGGGTTTATTTTATATTTATAATACAAAGTTGAATAAATCAAGAGCTCCAACTCTGGGGTGTGTTTTATTTTTAAAATAAAAAAGTATCCTATTCTGGGGGGGAGACGATCACCCCCCACCCTGGATCCACCCCTTTGTTGAAGATGGTAAAATTCTGTTTCGCAATTCCAGCACATAATGGGATTATTGAAAGAGTGTTTTCCCTGATGCGCAAAAAGAGAGAAATTGTTTGACTCCAGATTCTGTTGCAAGCTATCTGATTGTCTAGTAAAATGTCAAAGACATGTCACGTGTAGGGTTGCCAACTCAAATTCCTTTAAAAACCGGACATTTCGATTTATTTCAGTTCTGGAACCGGACATGTAACAGACTACGAGCAAGAATAATTACTGCATTTACTTCACAATTATCTCAAACACAAGTTGAGTTAAAGCAACATACGAAAATCAATAGAATGCGCATGGTGTTTGTTATGACGCCAAATGTAATAATGAATTATATTTCCGGTCCATAATAGTTTGAAATGGAAACAACACTTGGCATTCTATTGCATCAAAAAGTACATAACCACATTTAGAAGTAAGTAATTATCATATTATTCAGAACTGACAACAATGGTTTCACCAGAACCAGTATAAGCTACAATTCGTAATTTGAAACTACTGACTTTAAAATTGTGAATCTTCACTCACAGAATAAAGTTTCATATTTATATTTTAATTGAAATGCTCTCGTAGGGAAATATCTATCAAAACCGGACATTAGGCATCCGGTTTGAACTTGAAACCGGACACTGGATAATTGTCCTAAAAGCCGAACTGTCCGGTTCAAAACCGGACGTTTGGCAACCCTAGTCACGTGAGAAATTTCGTTTATAGATAAAAACGAATCCTTGAACATTTTTGAAGCAGATAAGTTCAACTGAGAAATACGATTAGACACAGAAAAAAAAGTAAAGTTTATGATTTATACACTGTTGAGTATAATTTTCAGACTTAATGATGTTCAAAGTTGTGTTAATCAGTAAAGGAAAAGTAATTTAAAAGATAAAGGGGCATTTATACTTGTTCATAATATGTAAATAATTGTTTTAATCATATGATAGTATTTTTTTACTTCATGAAGTATGGTAGTCATGTCGTAACCTAACCTACTCGGAGAAGATAGCGGCCAACAGATGACAGGAAACGTCCTGTAATTCAGCCAAACTATGGACAGCGCGTATGATAAATTTATAACTCAAACGTATTCGTATAAATGGTATGGGAAATTAATCCGCAAAAATAAAAAAAAGTAAATATGCCGCAAATTGATCAGAATTCAATTAAATCAAAAAAGCACGATCTTTTTAACTACAGAACGGAGGACATTTCAAGATATTTAGAAAAGGAGAGAGGACATGCCATCCGAAAGCAGGACGACTACAGAAGAACCTAGGTAATCCGACCTCTGATGTTTCGACTTCTCGCATAATCCGACCATGACGAAGGCTTAGGAATATTGGTGGATGTATGTACTTATCCTTTAAATACTACGTACATACATTGTTGAGTCACTTAGCTGGTGATACTTAACAAGTGCCTAATTCTGATTCTTTGCTTTACGAGCAGCCTATTCATTGTTAAAGCAGTGATTTTTGGCAAGGTGTAAGTTGAGTTTTCCATAATTATCAAATGGGTTTCTTTGAACTTTACTATACTGCAGTAAATATGTTTGCTCTTCTGATAATCATCCGACCATGCCCTCAGTCTTATAGGTTCTACTGTACTGTACGTATATAACTGCTTCATGCAGATTGTGGCTTATAGAGAGACGGTGCCAAAAGCAGTAGTTGATTGAGATGAATTAGACCATCGTTCAGTGGGACAGAATCCCAAAAACGTGGACAAAATTAAGAAAAGGGTTAGAACGCGTGAAATATAGTTCATCATGTTTTGTTGATGAGTCAAAATGATGAAAAGTAACAGTGAAATAGTCGTCATTATGTAAGTTCTTTATCACATATAGTCATCGTTTAGAAATCACGGTCGACTTCACTATCTTGGACACTTTCCCCTGACCTTCTAATGTTTAAAAATGTATCACTGTTTGCCACTTCAGCACATTTGATGAGACCCAATACATCAGGAAGAAAGTGTTTGTGTTCTGTGAGGTGGAGGGACGAGACTTGATAAGATTATCACGGAAACCAATAAAAAATGAACAATGTCTTTATTTATGGAGGATCTATAAACGAGTTCGCCTGAAACACTTCAAGTCCTTATTTCTAGGTTTTTCGGTAATTGACCTATCTGAAGAAGTGCGTTTGACATAATGTTAGATCAATGGACTAGAAGCTGTTGCACACTAGCCGGCATGTAGAACCAACGATACATCTCGACAAAGAGTTTTGTGGTTCATTCACGTACTGATCAAATGCAGCCGCATTTATGCCATGCCCTGTACAGTAACTGCGAATAGACGAAATTCCTCATATGCTGTTACCGCCCAGTCAATTCATTTTATCATTTATCACGAAATTCCTCATTAAGACCAGTAACTTTTGCCGATTTTTTTTAAGATCGCCGGTGGCTCCCGGTTTCACGTAGTCAATAAGTAAATCGAACTTTTCTCTGAATTGGTTTTGTACACTTTTCTTTCGTGAAGCGTAGATAAAACATTATTGTAGGATATCAGCCTTTTTCATTTTTATAGCTTGGAGAATATTCATTGCCTTCGGGGCTGCTTTACAAATTTTGTCCAGCCAGTCGGCATTTCTGCGTCTTCGACATGATTAAAGTTTTTTAAATGCTCCGTATTTTTAATGTAAACTCGATATATCTCGTGTTTTACATTATTTCTGTCATCTTCTGAAAGTTACTCCACAAATATCTTTTGAAGACAATGTCCTAACTATTCTTTATTTTCCTCTTCTGCCTTCTCTTTTCACTACATTCTCATTACGCCTCATCAGCGTCCAACTGAGTTTCTTTTTAATCTTCTCCATCACCAACCAGTTACTATTCTTCCAAGTATAGTCTCATGGCAGATATGAACCTGTCTCCCTCTGCAACTGAATTTCAGCAAGTTTAAACCTTTGGGCATAAGACTTTGTTTCTACTCTTTTATGCATCCTGGTGACCCGCCAAAGACCTTACCAGATGCATTGTTAAATATTAAATTTTGAAATCTCTTTCTTTTTCTATTAATTTCTTAAATTTCTTGTTTATTCTATGTTCTTTCATCTTTCCTAAAGACCTAAGAGACCAGTGTGAGTTAAAGGGAATTAGGTCCGTCGCCGGTCCCTTATAAAACCCTTTAACTGAGATCGCTGAGTGGAGGTCCCGGCGGCGAGGGTCATGGAGTCTTCTGGGGTAAAGAGTTCCGGAGGTAAAATAGCCCCCCATTCGGATCTCCGGCGGGGGGCTGCTCCAGGGGACTCTATGAACAGGGTTAGAAACAACGACGGCTCGTTGCCTTCCACCAGCCAAGGCTGTAGGGAACCTGATGCATACGAAAAAAAGTTGAGACATGACATAGCTGAGTTGAAGAACAACATTGGCGTGAGGGAGTTTTCCCATCGTATTATGGAGAACACAATTCAGCAGCTCGAGTCAGAAATTCAGTCCGTTGACCTGACGAGAAGGTCCCCTCAAAAGCATCCCCCGAAAATGACTCGTCCTACTCCTCGAGCATTAGATAATTTGGAGACAGAGAAACTGAAGAGAGAAGAGTTACAGAGCCTGAAAAGTGATTTAAGGTACTTAAATACAGAATTATATTACCACCTACTTAAGAGCGGAAGATTAACTGAGAAAGAAGAGAGAGAGTTAAACCCTAACAGAATGGAAGAGGAGAAAGTAACCGAGAAGAAAGACGAGGAGGAGGAGGGAGAAGGGAAAGTAACCGAAAAGAATGACGAGGAAGAAGGGGAAGTAACCCAGGAGGAAGAAGTAGCAGAAGCAGAAGATCGCAGAGGAATAAAATGGAAGAAAGTGGCTATGGTGACAGCTACATATGGTTTATGGCTGTGGCTGAATTTATGATAAGGAATGAAAAGCGCTGAAACAGTCAAGATGAGATAGGACGACGACTGTCGAAAGAATTATGTTTCTTAAATTATGAAACAATCGATAACTCTTGATGGAGTGGTCTCTGATCAGTGGAGAGCACTTACTGGTTGTACTCGTTATGGAACCTCAGTTGCGGTAAGACACAATATTGTTGAACTACTAAACATTTCGTTACCCGACCAAGATCTATGTGTAAGCGAGATTTTTGCATACCTACAGCACGAATAGTGATTCCTACCAATTTCTGAAGAATATTAAAGGGCATTCATGAAATCCTCATTCCGTATTCTCTAATAACAACATCTTTGATCCTAGTAAATTTTGACATTGTGTCCACAATGGCGCATCAATGGTTGCAGAAGACATGTGAGGTGTTTAACTTAACAAAATGTCGGGATTCATACTGCACTGAGAATGTGTCTCAGCGAGACATGAGCCTTGTGTATGCTCAGTATTGCATTCAGGTGTGCTGGTTTGCTGACCGGCAATTAAAACGATAGAAGACTACGTCGTTCGATAACACGAATAGAGCTCAAAGACACGTCGATAATCACTCATATGATAATATATCTGTTGCTAGTCAAGTTGTTATTGGAGGATATTCAGATCAGTTCAGGTGAACGTAAATACTCATAATTTTGTTTTACTGCAAGGAAGATTTACGAAAGGTCTTTATATGAAACCAAAAGAGATTCTATACAAGATACTGGAAATGGAAAGAAATTAAATGAAACGGAAGAAATCGCACCAACCATTTAAAAGTTGAAGAAAGAATGAGAACCATATTGAGATTATCAGAAGATTGTACAGAGAGAGAGTTAAAATTTGTAAAGCTTAATAAGATATATTTCTGGTTAAGTATTTGACAACAGAGTGAAAATATTGTCACATCTTATAACGGCCTTCTGTTCGGCGCGCCAGACGTGACGCAAGGCCCGCAAGACCCTTCCATATCAAGGCTATTCAGGTCCGGAAGGATTTCGCTCCACGCCAAAGGGGTTGGCGTCAGAGCGCTACTGCTCGATTGGTGTAGGATTGTTAGTGTGAGACGCTCCAAATGAAGACCCGAAGGGAAAAGAAACAAGATGCCGATCGGAAAACACAAGCAAAATAAATCCCCAAAAGGACTACTTGATACTTGAAGAAGCAGTCTAGTGGAGGGGTGATAGTACTTACGAAACAACAACTTTCCTTCCCCTACCATGGTACGAATGCAAGGGTTTAGAATGGAACCGAAACACCTTACAACGACCGATGATGCTCTCAAATGGTTTGATGAAATATACCAATGATGTGGTTCGAACATCAATCTCGCACAATTACTTGTATCTGAATGATCTTTAAATGTGTCAAGGGTGCAAGAGTTTGTAATTAATATACACAATAAAATAATTCTTATAACTAATAGAATACTACCAGTCTATCTTATCTATTACTAATGATCTTTTGGAAATAATAAAATTCTGCAACTCCATCAAATATATTGTACAATTTATTTATGTGAAAAGTAATCTTAGACGCTGAGAGTAAACAATGATGTTACAAATGAATTGTCTTTAATACTAATGATCAGTCTTCTTATTTTCCTGATTATTCAACATCTGATGGGGCCTTTTCCCTCCAAAAAAAAGTACAAATATTTAATAGAAAGTCATCAATGTCCCTTAAAAACAACATAATGACATGAAGTTGAAAATATGCCAAATATATACCATGAATTACTTTAATGCACAAAATAGTTCTTTTCACTAAATAATGCTTCGTGTTTTTAGAGAAATACAATCAAAAAGTCATATAAAATGAGGTAGTCAAACGCTCGACTAGCATAATTTTATGAAATGTTCTACACTCAGAATATTACTACAAACAGAAAAAATGGATAATGTTTACCATCAATACCAAAATAAAATATTCTTGGGATTCTTTACCACTAGCAAAAAATAAAGATTATTTCCTTCAAGCATTATTGTTAGTTTTCTTTCAAACTTCTTTATCTCTTAGGGTAAGACGTATCAAATTAATTGAAATTCCTTTTTGTTTTTTCGTTTACGAACTTGGCCACAAGTTTCTACAAAATCTACTTTGAAATTGAGAACAGACCATAAATTCCTGAAGCCAACTACCACAGAGGCCACAAGAAAGATTCGCCTCGAGCCCTATACAGCGACTTCTGATCTAATTAGGACTATCCAGGGGTAGGGGTCAGTCACAAGGAGGAGCTCACCTCACCGGTCCAATTTTCTAATATGTTCGATGTACTTAACAATGACCAAGCTGATCAAACAGACAACTCTAAATCAGTACTTTTGCCACGAACTCCAAAGCCACCTGCTTCACTAATAGATATCAGTTTAATAAGACATTAAGTGCTATTTGTGAAGATCGTCCTATAGTCAGTCAGACAGCTGACTTCCTCAAATTCCAAACGCAATTAAAATCAGATTACGACAAGCTTCAGGCTTACTTATCTCCAACAAAAGCTGCAGTTTGCAACGGTACCTCAACAGCAAGATCATCCACTCAATGTATTACTTAGAAAATTGTCCATCGATACATCTACTACGGATATATATGAAGATATCGTCGTCACAGAATATCCAGTTCTTCCTGTTTCGCAACCGCATGGAAGAGACAAGACTACTCATTCTAATTTTCTGTATCCTTTGCTATGGGTCACACTCAAAAAAGAAAATTCTGCAAAATTCATCTATCAGCTCAAATACTGTCTCAATTATGTTGTACATGTTGAACCTTATAGGGCCCCGACTGTTCTTCAGTGTTTCAAATGCCAACGCATTGGACATGCCCAGTAACCTTGTTTCAATATCCCAAGATGTGTTAAATGTGGCAACAATCACATAACCATAGAATGTACTAAGAAAACTAGGGACAAACCTGCACATTGAATTAACTGCAGGGGTGATCATCCGGGGCTGTAAATCCTTATAATCAGTCATTACTAAACGCAAAGCTGCAATTTCCACCAAGATCTCTATCACTAGTAAGTCAGATTCACAACCTTCTCCATCTATTCCAATTCCACCATGTGCTGTACCAACTCGTGACAATAGTATTGGCAACACTCTCAAAGATCTTTTCACTTTATTTCAAAAAAAATCTAATAGTTATCTTCTCAACAGTAACTGCCAGGATCTCATTCGACTACGATCTACTTCCAATCTACTTTATAAGATATCAATAATTATCGATATCCTGCAGAAAATATTCTCTGCCAGCAAACTTTAATTCTGGTGTAGTTATTTCTTAAATCAATGATGAAAGTATCAATTCATGATTCAAGAAGAAGACAGTTGCATCTTCAATTCAATCACGTATACTCTCATCACGCCAATGTTTAACTCAGTTAGAAGCAAGGAAAGCGTCCGAAACTTCAACCCACAAAACGTGGCGAAGTACCCCTCTGTCTCTGTCTGAGGAATTAACGATTTCAAGTTTAGCGAACGAAGAATAAGTAGCAGAGGTTAGTCAGGGGTCCTGAAACGCTTACAAAGCTATTGTATGATATGTGCACATATCACTAATTCACAAATCAGTTACTGAAACTCTCTCATGGTGACATTATTTACACTTGTAAATTAAGTATGTCTGCAATAAATTTCAATAAACGAAGTTCATATGCAATTTGTGTTTATGTAAATAATTTTGGAGAAGGGATTCATAACTATCGTAAGATTAAGAACCACTGATTGAAAGCGCACTAACCAACATGCCAACCCGGAAGAAAACGCTTTCAGTCACAGACGAAGACATAAAACTTAAAAGTATTATATCTATGAATGTATTATTTGAAAAGAAGGCGAAGGCGGGTACCTACCCATAACTGCCTTGCTTTCATAGAAAGAGCTTATTTAAACTTAATAGTCAGTCGTAGCAAACGAATCACACATGACAGAAGCCGGAAAAGAAGTGCCGGAAGGGAGGTTGACAGCAAAAACCTGAAACACTACAAAAGACAAAAAGATGGGGGAGACTCAGACAAGATAAACATGTAGGAAAGTTAAAACCTTAAAACAGTACACCTGCACAAGCATAGTCAGAACTCAATCCAATGTCAATATTCATTTGCTTCAAAAGGGAGAAAATCCCATGGAAATCTTAGTTAACATTATTGTAATTCTGTATCCTCAGAGCCAGGGTTCATAAAAGCTATGCAGAAAGAGGATGGGAGAAAACTTCAAGATAACATGCGTTGAAACACAATCGCAGAAACGTAAATAAAGTTTTAGAATCTTTAAACACGCTAACTTAGTGAACTACTATAAAAAAGTTACAGTTCGAAGTACCCCCACCAAGGTATCAAGCAGTCAGCTATGCTTAAGCACTTTTTTCTACCTATTTCTGAACCACTCACTTCCCCTACACCTATCCTACATTCAATAAAACGCGAAAGAAAACGCAAATACTATCAAATTTACACCAGACGGAATCGATTTCATCCTTGCAAAGTAGTAGGAATTACGTACATCGGCACTGTAGAATAAGTCCCACGGCAAAATGTCTGTACATGCTCTAAAGATCAAAAGCTACATTATTCCTGTATCCAGCAACCAACCTTGTTCAACTCAAGTCTAATCCACTCATACTGGAACCGCCTACCGGAAAACCCGATGGTCGGATCTTGCACCGTTAGCCACTAAGATAGTACAAGGATCTATCGACCCAGCGTGAATCAACACATTACGAAAGAATTTTGATAGAGAAATGTAAGCTATCGACTATTTTCCCGAGTTACGCTATACGTTAGTACGAAATATAACACTGAAATTCATTTCGAAACCTACTTCAGATGCACCAGGAAAAATGGACTATCACAAAAGAAGGTTGAGTACATTCCCAACACAGCAGTAACCATAAGCAAAAACTACGTAATACCTTGGTGCACTAACTACTGTTCAAATACATTTTACACTGCAAATACTGGGTAAAACAGAATTTTATTTCCTCTCTACGAAAACGTTGTACTTAAAATTAAGGAAAATTCATATTTCCGTGAATATCTACCACTGTAACTGAAGGACAAAATAATAACTCTCCAAAACAGTATTCGGCATCAAATGACCCAGTAAAACTTTTCTCTTTTTTTCAAAATGTATGGGTTGTGAAACAAAGGAAATATTACATAAACGCTCAACGTCAAAACGTAGCCCAAAACAGAGTTTAGTATTTCCATAGACCTCATAACAGATAGACTTAGCATGCTTCCTCATTTCTTCCTGCGCTACATGTTTCGTATATTGGTACATGTTTCGTAATCACAATAGTATGGTCAGAAATATCGGATTCCATTCCGTATGGCATCGGCGTCCATATTTACATGGCATGTGGAAAATCGTGAAAAATCAGGATGCACGCGAAATGCAATATCTCTTAAACGAAAGGTGCTACAGATATGAGACAAACACCATTCGAAAGATAATGAAGTGATCTTTAACGCTGTGCTAAAAACTTTTTATCGTCTCAATTCGAAGTGCCCGTAATAATGCCACAAAATCATGAGTGAGCATCAGCCAAATTACCATTTTTAAGCCCTGAAAATTCTGGGAAGAAGTTGAGCCAAAAATCTCATATATATGGACTTTGTATTTGTCTCCACACAATGTAAAGCTGAACGAAATAATAGATAGTAGAAATGAATAATAATGATTTTATAAGGCATCAAATATGGCCACATACGGAATTTTGCCAATGTTTGCATTTGAATATCTCTGGTGGGGGAAGTGCGAAAATTCTGAAACTTACGCTAAAGGATCTTTAGTTCATGCTGTACTTATAGTATAAAAGCGGAGTTTTAGAGTTGGCAGGTATACAAACTGTAACGTTGGAAAGTTTCGTAGAAAATGATGTTAAAGTACAGGGCAATGGCATATATTTCTTGCACGTACAATACAATAACACACGTAAAAATGGAACGAAATATGACTAAAAGTAAAATACCATGCTACAAAACAAAGTATGAAAAAAACCAAGTACTAACAAGCACGTGTGATAGTCTTAAGAACGTGGACGTCATTGGAAGTCTGAACATGACACCATATTACATGCACTTGTATGAAGCAGCAGTATGAGGCAAGTTTGAACACGCCCACCACTGAAACCAGATCGTAGCAACAACTCAGTTCAGCCTTGTGCTCTGTAACGAACAGTTTTGTGTTGGGAATTAGGACTCTTAGGAGAAAATAGAGTACTCTGTCGGAGACTGTATCAAGAGGACTGGCATAAGAATACATATGGGAAAGTGAGTACACGTTTAACTCCAATGTGTGAATTAAGTGAGGCTAAACAACAACTTTTACAATTAAGAATAGAAAAAAAAGAGATCCAAACTGTGTGTATCACGAAAAGAAATTTGTCAAATATCATTTTTGGACAAGTATGTTGCTCTCCTCTTCAATATCACAAAGGTCGGAAGATAGGGAACAAAAAAAATGTTTGGAAATAACGTGTGATCATCCGAAAATGAACAAAAACCGGTGCAACTTATTCCTAGGAGGTCTCTTTGTCCAACGTACTACAAAGCAATATTTGTGCAGATTTAGATAATACGAAACTAGGAAGTGACCACGAGTATGTACCTGCAGAATCTAAACTGAAAGAACCGTCGCTCAAGGATAAAAGCATTTGATTCCTCTGATATTTTTTGGACAAGTCATACAAATCTTGAGCGGTCAGGATCTGGTTTGTGATGCTCTTTGGAGACTAGTTCTTGACGTTTTTCGTTTGGTTGTACCACCTACATGTCGCACGAGCTTTTGACGTGAGCAGACGCAAAGAAATTCTACTCAGCAGAGAGACCAAAGATTTGTGATGACAAACGTTTAGTATATTCCTTTTGTTTTAGTACTTGACAGCAGTGCCATCATTGAAATAAATCATTTTTTTTATTGAAGGCAAAACCTTCTTCAGATAGTTTATGAGTTGCATCTGAAATGTATGTGCAGCGATAATCTCGTGTTGTAAATGATCATACACACACTGTGAATGAATAATATTAATACGCAGGAGAATGTAAAGTGGCTTGAGAATTTATCCAATGATACCTTTGTATCTCATCTTGAATTACGATATGTAATTTTCCGCAAAATCAGCCAATATTATGCAATCAGTATTACCGAGGTTGACTTTAGATTCCGTTAAATTTCCGTTATGATTAGAGAACGGATTTTTATTAAATTTCATATTCTCTATTTTTTATCGGAAAGCGAGAAAACTTGAGATCGATTCGTTTGGATAGGCATACATTCCATTGTGCATGAGAAAAATTTTCATATTTCATAATATTTTGACCAACACTTCATGTTTTACCAAATTCTTCATATTTTGTTCATATTTTGATGTTTTATTTCGAAATTGTCTTACTTACAACAAAATCTTAGTGGAAACGCCAAGAATTTGGTTACGGTTTTATTTTATTTTCTCAGACTTTTCTATGCATTTCTGGAGAAAAATGCTGCCAAAGCGTGTTTATCTAGGTTCTTCTATGTTTATCTTCAGCAAGACAGCGATTGTTGAGGTTCAAACCCTTGGGGAAGTTTGGGAGAGAGGGGAACGGAATTTCTCTTTCTATCAGTTGCTGTGTGTCATCGTTTGTGATTACTAGTGATTTGAGAGCTGGACGTGGAGCATTGTATGGTGATACCAAGATGCCAAAAGCTGGAATTCGAGATTGGTGTTTTGAATTTAAACGTTACCGTACAGATGGGAAAATAGTTTTGTGCACCTACTGTTCGAAAGAGGTAGTATATTTTTACCCTTTCAAAATAAAAACTTTTCTGCTATTCTAGTTATATACAGTATATCTTTTAAGAATGTTGCACTAAATGGTAAAACTAAGTTTCTAACCATGGCGACTTTTTTAACATTTTGTAAGAACTTCGTAAGCTACTAGTGAATGCTGATTCATACCAAATTTTGTTTCTGTATTACTAGCGTATTGGAAAATGGCATTTGGGCAGACATATTGGATACAACATGGCAACTTTTGGGGCATTTAGATCAAATGTATTGCTATCGGTAGTACACACGTGTGCAAACTTTTAACTCAATCGGTCAACGGGAAGTACTGTAGGTGAGAATTTGAAAGATTTGATTGGAATTACTTTCGGGGGACCATGTTGGATTCAAGGTGGCTAATTTATGAACATTTCGATCAAATAAATGTACAGTCATTGGAACTACATACATCTGGAAAATGTGAACTCAATATGTTAACGGGAAGATTGAGAATTTGATTACAAGATTTGATTGTTATGGAAGCATGGTAATAAAATCGTTTAATTAATTGTGTAACAATTTCAGTAATTTTAGTAAACCTTCTAAAGTGCTGAATGTCTTCTTTGGAAATTTCATTTATTTATTTTTGCAACTAGATGTGCACGTCAAGAGATCATTTTACAAAATGTGAATTTAAAAAATGGTGCTTACTATGTTAAGGTTAATTTGTACCTTATATCTGGGCTGCATTGACTACTACTGTAGCCTAAGCCAATCCCGGCTGCAAAACAACAGATCTTATTCGATCCTGCTTCAAGTAAAGGATGTACTAGAAGTTTCTAGCTTAAACCATTTGCCCTGGGCGTTGGTATGTCAGTCAATCAGGACTTCCCTTTTTAGATAAATATGTAGAGTATTATTATTGTTATTATTATTATTGCCTCATGATCAATAGAGTATTCATATGATGAATATAATCAATAGAGTACTATTTACTTCTTTCCTTATAAATCCTAAAATATCAGCTTATCCAGTAAATAATGTCGTATTTTTACACCGTCAGGAAAAAATCGATAACTTACGATAAGAACGATATATATGTATATATATATAATAAATCACAACCATACCCAATCCACTACTGGATGAGGCCACTCCCCGGAGGGAGGATATTGATCTACTGCTCCCACGCTGCACAGATGCGTTGTGTAATGTTGTTTGGGCTTCCTCTTGAAGCCCGAGTTTCCAGACTCCACCCACTCGGCCACGGAAGACAGATTAGCAAAATGAGAAACCAGATCCCAAGATCTCACCAAAATAACCTCTCTTCTACAACTGCTTAATACGAGACCTATTGGTGGAGTGGGAGAAGTGCTAGAGAACTCAGTGATACACTTCAGTTTCGCACACACAAGTGCATTGATCGGTGACCTTGATTTCTGTTGCTTGAAAAAGACAGTCGAGGCAATGAAATTATTTTCAATAGATTTATTATAAAACAAATAGTGCTTGTGAGTAATACAGAATATACAAGTGCAGATAAAAAAAATATGACTTGCATCGCAAGACAAAGGTAAGCTTACAACGGGTAGCTTCTTGCTTCCAAAAATAAATATATATACTTCAACGAATGGGTAGTCCAACTGACTCCCTCCACGACATCTAATCAACGGGCAGTCGTACGTGCTCCCATAACTTATTCTACTTTCCTCGGTTTCACAAAATACATTTACAACCCTCACGGAAAGAAAACGAATGTACACTAATAGAACATACAAAATACATACACTATAAATACTATATCCTAACATATGTACATACAAATACCTGGGACTCGATTTGTGGCCTGCCGTGTGAGTACTATAAATACTATATCCTAACATATGTACATACAAATACCTGGGACTCGATTTGTGGCCTGCCGTGTGAGTTTCCTGACTGAGATTCCCTCTTTCTCACACAGACGACTATGAAAATGGAGGAGCGGGAAAACTATCCAGTGAATCCACAAATAGGCAATATCAGCTTTCCGACTTCCTTCACTTCCAGAATGGAATTCCTCAAAATAAACCATGTACAGCTCACACACGCAGCTCACTTGTCGATCCCATAACGTTCGAAATTTTAAGTTACGTAACATGTGCATCACACACCTACGATAGCGACGAACTGAAGCTTGGGCTTCAGCCGTCGTGTCTCGAACCCTTGGACAAATCTGATTGGCTTACAAGCAGTCCAATCAGGACAAAGCATTCAAAAATACACCATTTCAAATTCACAACACTATATCATAAATAAAAAAAACACCAGATTTGGGCAAAAGAAACTACATACTAAAAATAAGTAAAAAAGAACACCAAATCCAAACTCATACCATTACAGTTGGGAGACGAGAGCCTAAGTTTACGACTTTTAGAGTACATTTAGTTATTCGATTGTGTCTTTATTTATGTGTTTATCTCACTTATAGCCTAGGTTAAAACACACTCACAAACATCCATGTCCGAGGTGGGATTCGAACTCACGATCCTTGGGCCGAAAGACTACCGCACTAGACCTCTTGACCACCTACGCCATAAATATGAGTTTAGATAGATATACACACGCAAACCATTCCGACAGGTTTTTCCAGTTTTAGATGGGATGCTATTACTAGTACAGGCCTTCGTAAATATCTTCCTCATTCCTTTTCTAGGATATCATCACTCAGACACATAACTTGTTTAAAAACCCTTAGATGCTAGTAAATATTTTGATTTTTAAGGATATGAAATTTGTAAAAATAATCATAACACGTATATATCATGACTCATACAGTTTGTGACTATCAGCGCGTCTTTTGAAAGTGTTTCGCGTTATACGGTAATTTTATGTAAATCCACATTAGCTTCAATCCATCCATTGCTCTACAATGCATTTTATAGAGTACATTAGTTAATCTCTGATTTTTCAACATGATGTTTGTTAGCTTTCAAAGTTACATTGTTCAACTTAAATATTTATAGAGTTTATTGATTTAGTTTTGCAACAAAATAATTAAGGTTCTACAGAATACAACAATTTAAAAAGAATTATTCATATTTTCTATGCTACAAGTAATTTTCACCCATCTACCGAGAGACTGTAGGAAAATTGGATTGGCTTATCAATTGGAATGTTCAGGGAACAATCCTAGAGGCCGTCCAACGTGACAGAATTTTCCATGCCTTTTCCTAAACAAACCTGTCAATTTCCGGAATGGTACCTCCAAATTAGGCCCTGTCCTACTTGCTTCTAATATCCTCTACCCTACCCTATCCGGCTTCAGCCGAACTTGCAGAAAGGCCATAAATAACTTCCAATTCTCATTTTCACCAGTCGAATGCTGAATCCTACTTTCAATTATATCCAAAGCCAATATCTTTCTCCAAAAGTAGATAATGTATTACAGTGTAAGTGTTCTGGTATCTACGGTCAACGGCCATCACAGGTCTGTCCTATAAAAGACATCGGCATACACAAATTTAGAGAAAT
>JAGDQP010005735.1:17463-50450 GCA_022664845.1 Lepisma saccharinum | reverse complement strand
GGCCTATCTTCTAGGCTTAGAGAAAAATCGTGTATAACAAAGTCATGTGAACATTATTTTGGCCATGATAGTACATGGTGACCATACAGTGTTTGCTCAGATTAAGAAAATTAAAGCTACTATTTTAGGGCTCAAACGAATCAAATCCCAAAGGGTGTTGATCCGATCCAAAAGTGATATAGTTGACGCCCAGAAACAGATATCGCTGGATTTGATCAAACGAGAAAAGTTTCGAGGGCAACTGAATCACATAGTACCTTTACAGGATGATTCCGGGAAAACCCATAGTTATGAAGAGGTCCGTACTTTCCTGTATCAATATTACAGAGATCATTTCCAAATTTCTTTAGATACAGACCACACGACAACGCTGTTGGATTATCCTGTGCCGGGTATGTGATTTCCCCTCCCCTTTGGTTTTATCTATTAATATAGCACCTGAGGCGAGAAACTATGTTTTTGTAACTCAATTTTAATTGAACTAGTCTATATTTTAGAATACTGCGGCGGGAAAGAAACTGTCAAGGATTGGTCTGTAAAACAAATGTATGCATACTTTTTTTAAGTAAGAGTCTAGGAACGCCAGTGCCGAAAACACAGCAATTTCCACATGTAGACTGGCCACAAATCTGGAGCAATATTCATACGGACATAATCAATAAACACCAACGAACACTTTGGTATGCCCTAGTTCAGGACATTGTATTAACAGGAGACAAACGGCCAAAAATAGATATGAAGAATAGGATTCTATGTACTGTATGTAAACAAATAATTTAGAACGCAAATCAATAGGAAGGTATGGCACATATATGCCACTTTGATAGCTCAAATGTGCAGAATAGCTAGCTTTTTTACTTTTCCCGAACTTTAATTTTTATCCTCGTACCAAAAATAATGCAGTGGTCTGGTTAACTTGGCAAACCCTATAGATTTTTTCTGTCATAATGACGAAAAAACATCTTGACATATATGTAAGATTCTTAATGAACCAATATAGGATTATGGAAAGCAATTACAGGAAAACTAGGTATGAAAACTTTTTACGTGCGATAGAAGAAATTACTTTTAAGCTATCGTTCACATTTGATGTAATAACTTTACCGAATGTAATACAATGACATTATCGGGAACAGCCATATCTACATAATCGTTATGTAGATAACAGCCGTTATCTCACCCAATGAAAGGTAATGGAAAACGATAATCGGTTCATCTTCCTAGGAACTTTCGGGTCATCAACATGCTTTAGAAAGAACGGTTATCATCATTACCAATGGAATCTAGTCATCATTTTCAATGGTTTCCACCTTTAGTTAATGAAATTGTTTCTTGTATGCGACCGACCGCACACAAATATGTGTTTCATAAACAAGTGAGGTTCATTGCATATTATTGACACGATAGATCAACAGGTCTTACAAATGAAGGGTACATGGGATAAAACAACAAGAGTCCGAAAAATGCAAAAAATGAGATATTGGCAGCAGTATGTGTAGTGTACCTTATGAACACATGAGATCATTGCAAGGAAGAAACTAATGTCTGATTTGTGACGATTAAACAAAACTATGTACAGGAGCGAACAACAAAGTCCTTCCAAATCATATAAGAACCGACGTAAACCAAGAAATGCGACCGGATACATGTATTTAACAGTAAACCTCGGTCATTCTCTCTCATTTATGATGGTTTCATTTGATGTACCAGCGAGCTGCCGTCGCTCACTGTGCGATTTGACGTCTTTGCAGCCACTTATGTTGTTGGTTTACCGGGTGGATTTCTTCATAACCTTCAGCCATCTTTGGCACAGGCCAGATAGGGTATCGATGCGCGAAGGAGCCGGTCATGGCCTAAGTTGAAGGTACAGCCCCCGTATTTGCCTGGTGTGACTGAGTTGTAAATTATGAGTAAGTCAGACTAGATAGCATCAGATTCGAGCTCCGATAGTATAGAAACGGTGCTACTTGGTTTACTGATATCTACAGAAAAGCGAAGGGCATATGAGAGGCTAAAACTACGCGACAGTGACCATTGAGACTCGAAAGGACTGTAAATGCAAAACTTCCAATGTTTCAGGAATGTGCTTACTGAAAACATTCACTGATTTAGTACGTAATAAAAGGTAGAGATACTCAAAATTCATTCTGTATCCTGTGCAAAGCTCACAGTAACGACGAGACTTATCCATCATTTCAAAATCTACCAAGAAAGTCCGCAATAAGGACCGAGCCGCCGTAGTTCAGTGGTACAGCGTTGGCTTAGTATTCGGGAGATCGTGTGTTCGATCCTAGCGGCCGACCATTTTTGCAGGATTTTTCCTTAGTCACACCAGGCAATTTCCGGGATAGCACGTTTAACATAGGCTCTGGTCGATACTTGCCCAAACCCTTTCCCATCCCCTATTCTGGCCTGAGTCTTAGATGCCTAAAGGCCATAAATAAATAAAAATTCAAATTCCCCAAAAGGGAGTCTTTTAATGGATCACAGCGACGCGTTCAT
The DNA here is from genome assembly GCA_022664845.1 of Lepisma saccharinum. Lineage (NCBI taxonomy): Eukaryota > Metazoa > Arthropoda > Insecta > Zygentoma > Lepismatidae > Lepisma > Lepisma saccharinum. Next base: position 47,948 of record JAGDQP010005735.1, on the reverse strand, counting down.
CAGTCATCACTGTGAAGGAAGAAAGGGATGATAACAACACATTTGGCGAATCTAAATTGTCGGACAAACAGCCCGCAATAATTGTACAATACTCTTATCAAACTTCCTGGCGAGAAATGTCGCAATTCGAAGAGTTTTGCAACCTGTTGTTGCAAAGTAGATTCACAGGAATCCTACCATCAACTACTAGTTTCATCTAGGAAAAGTGATGAGTAAGGAGTCCCAGACGATGATAATAGTGAAGGTGATTTTTGAATGGTTAAAACACGTTTATTTTACATAAAATGTAACAGAAAGTGTCTATTAAATTTTCAACACAAAGATATTCTATTATCCAAAGAGAGCAAGACGTGATGATTATGGCAACGATGTTTGAGTGGTTAGAACACTTTATGGTCTCTACAAGATGTAAAAGAAAGCAGCTATTTTTATTTCCAACAAACAAAGATTCATACAAGTGTTTTTGGAGCATTTACTTCAATGGCTCTTACAACAGCACAAAATACAAATTACTGTTGAAAAAAGAAAACAACTGAGTCCACTAAGAGAATGATTCTGATGGGATGGAATTGCGGATGATTATTTAGTTTGTTGATCATAAACTTACACCTCCTTTATATTATTGTGACACATTTTTAACAATAATACTAAGTTATAATTTGCCACTGTATTAACTATATAAGTCGGTACACCTTAAAATTGCTTTCTTGAAAATTCTACAAAATGGATTATGTTGCTTTTTCCGTGTATCCTTCAAATGTTTGTAAGACAACACTATATCTTGAGGTATATTTGCACTATATACACTCAAACTGTACGGCACGCTTACGTATAAACGAAAGGAGATAAAGTGAAACTGATTTCAGATTAGGGTTTACAACCATAGTGTACCCTGTCGGTTTTAAATTAGGGAGTCTTCCCTTTACGGAATTTTTCCACTATATGTACTGAAACTCTAGCGCACTCAAGAGCGTAAACGGAAGTGAGAAGACAGACAGGCAGATAGGATTTCAGATTTGGATTTAGTAAGCTCCATCTTGTAACGGTCCCCGAGTACACCTGGTTACCCCGAATCACTACATAATAGTAGTATGGATTCTATACAATAGTAGTAGAGATTGTCACTAATGAGGCGGTATCTATATTCTTTACTTCGGCTATGGGCATATTATTTGGGTTTAACTTTTTATTAGGAGCTCGTCCCTCTTCGGGAGTTCCAGGATAACTAACTACTACACGCAATTAAAGTCAAATACCTGGCCCGCAGGACCACCAGGTGGAACTTCTGGTCATCTTAGGCCACTTTCGTCCTAATATTAATAGATTATGTGTGGAAAAAGTTTCTTTTGTATGTTTTAATCAATCCTCAGAATCAGATCTGCACCAGAAACACAGTGCGCCAAACAACAAACAGGAAACACTGGTATTTGGAATTTTATACAATTTAAGGGTCCAGAACCATGTGAACTGGAAGTGTACATAAATAATTTTGAAGTGTAGTATGACACTAAAACTGAAATGCACAGGATTTGAAATTTAGTTAAAGATATTATCAGTCAATTGTGTTTATATTTTAAGAATTTATAAAATAGGATTCACAGGAATTTTTGGAGAGTAATGTTTTTTTAATTTTATATTTGACTTTATTCTTCAGTTATATTGTGGATTTGGATTAGTTAGCCCGTACCCATATCGTGATATCGTGAATGTATCCACGTTTCATAAGGCATTTGTGTTTTTACCTATTTTATAATTTACATGTCCCTGTGATAAAAAATTTTCTGTGACTTATGTGGTGTTTTGAAGATTGGTAACTTGAGTGACTGCAAATACTGGTTGATGTTTGTTCTTTTGTTCATCTTGAGATATGACTCCTTTCCTACAAAAATATGCCTATCTATTGATTTCAGTTATTTAGATGACAGTTGAGCAATTCTTCTGATGCTATGTTTATTGCAGAATTTATAGTCTGTGATGATTTTTCTGTAAAAATCAAAGTTAAAACTGATGAGACCCATTTTGCTATGATAGTTGTAAATTCTTGCATTTTGTTTTGAATAAGTGATTGAACCTACTTATAATTAAGAGTGATCCTAACGTCTTTGTCTTTCTCTTGATTATGGTTTTCAGATTTGTATTTAAGAGAACTTCTATATATGTTTTATGGGATAATATCTTTGTCATGAGGTTTGGTCGGTCTTATAGGGCAGATTGAGCTCGCCGTCCTATGTCCAGTCTTCCTGCAGCTAGCGCAGTAATTAGAATTTAGAGTTTCATTACAAGTTACACTGAGGTGAGATTCTCCACATTTAAAGCATATGGCTCTGTTAGGGCACTTTGAAATGTCATGATATTGATAGCATCTTCTACCGAGATGCTTCAACTTTGTAGCGAAAGAATCCCACCTTGATACCGTTCGTTATTAGGTTATTGATCAGATTGGTGTCCTTAGTAAACAATCGGATGAGTGGAAGCGGGCCATGATTTCCTCATATCCTTGTGAGATTTGTGATTGAAAATTTTGTTTTTAGATATTTCTTGAGATCTTCAATATTTGTATTTAGTGGAATTCCCTTGATTACACATGTAAAGGTGGATTTAGTACCGACTGGGGAAGGTTCATGTCTTATTGCTTCCGATGTTCAGAATTCAGCTTCTTTTCCAAACTTTTGTTTTTTGAAAGTTTTGTCAAAATTAGCCATATGAATTTTATCTTTAAAATGAATACGTATAGCTGTGTTATTCTCTGCTGGATAAGCTAACATTTCAATGTTCAGTAATTTTGATGTAATCATTTATTGAAATTTAAGCGGATCCAAGAGGTCAGTGTTTATTTTTATTATTAAAATTTCAAATTTCCTGTCAGAAGTAGTGGGTATTCTATTGCCGGTTTCAATAGTAGTTTGTTAAGAATGTAAATCCTGAATGTGCGTATCTTGATCCATGGTGTTTCTTCGTGTATTTCAACTGACATTAGTATTTTCTTTCGGATCTGTGGTTTCTTTGCTATAGTTTGGTATGAACGAGTTTCTTGGAGAAGGATCCCTAGCCGTTACTTGTTCCTTGAGAGAATAATTATTATAATTGTGTATGGCTTCAGTTGAGTTTAGGTTATAGAAAAAGGTTGGCGAATATCTGATACTTTCCGTTTCCTATATAATATCTTTAGATAATAGGGATTTCAGTTTTTCCTCTTTAATTGTACTGTATCCTATTTAAGTTGATGGCCCAAAGTCAGAATTATCAAATGAATTATAAAATATTATTGCTGCTTGTTCATATTATTGCTGCGTATAAAGTGACCACCGAATTATTCTTTGGAATCATTATGTATTGAAATCCTTTTATTTTGGTATCTGATAGTTCATGTAACGCTGTGGGATTCAACATAAAATTGCAGTCAGTGTTCTTTAAAGTGATGGTGTAAATTTCCAAAGTTGAAATGGAGGCAGCTTCCGATTGTTTCTGTACATCAAGCCTCTGTAGGTACAGATACAATTGATATTAAAGAATGAAAAGTATGTGACTGGACCGGGGATCGAACCCAAAGGTTCCAGGTTCGATCCCCGGTCTAGTCACATATTTTTCACTCTTTAATATTGATGGTGTAAACTTCCGCTTTTTGTTCCTTACCTGCTCTTTGCCTACTTGCTTATCTAAATTATTGGAAGAGCTTGGGGAATTTAAGGAAGAGTTTGATGAAATGTTTTTACATGGACAGGTAAGTGGGGAGTAAGGTTCAGAATTTGAGAAAACACTTGTGACACTAGAGATCTCCTCCTCTGCTTCTTCTTCTGCTTCCTTTTGTAAAGAGATGCTTTCATCCTTTATGTCATGAAGCTTAGTATTTATAGTTGTACTATCTTTTCTCTCTATTCCTAGAGTTTCCTTATTAATATTGAAAGATTTCTTCTTTCTTTTTTCGTTCCGTTTCTTTGGTTCTGATTCAGGATTTTTGCTCTTACTTTTGCCTCTGTTAGTTCTTTTGTTTCTACCCATGTCTGAGGATGAGGTCCAGAAAGTAGAAAAGGAATATTAATTGTAACTGAAAAGGATTAGGATTTAAATTGTGGCTGATAATTTGTTAATACACTCCTGCTACGCGATTTGTTATTGTCTACTGTCCCTTAAAACGGCCTAACTATACCCTGTAAGGTTTAGGAGTAATTCAATTTTTATTTTTTTTTTCCCTAGTCTTGTTGAGCTTGCTCTGCTTATATAGTTTTCATAGACATAGATATTATATGTAAATTAGACGGTTTTCTAAAAAGGTTTTGTATGATAGATTGAGTGTCTCTGCATTATTATTTCTGGATAGTTAAAAGATCTTTGATATATATTTCTTGCTAGTTAAAAAGTCTTTGGTTAGTATCGTATGATTCAAAAGTAATAATTTAGAACAATATTCTTGAATCAAATAGGTATCTTAAACATTTGTATATAGCGAAAGCTTCATCATAAGACTTTATTAATACAAAAAATATTATTAATTCCGAATATGAGTTTATATAATCAATTGGGAAGGTTACATATGTATCGTTTTAAGGACATGAGCATCACGCAGGATGTGAGTGACGTTACAATCTACACGGTCGTCTGCAGTCTTGTGGCACTGACTGCAACTTTTCTTTGTAATTCTTTTGTATTATACATACTCAACCTATAATACAGGCTAGTGGCTTGATAACAAGTAGGGTGGAAGCTCAATTCAAACTTCTTACATGCTTGTCATGTCAAGTGTATAAACTTACATCAAGCTTATCAGGTCAAGACTTAAGCTTGAATCAAGCTTGAATTATACTTGCTAGTTGACACTTAACGAGCTTGCCATATCAAACTTGTTACAGGAAGCATGAAGCAGGTCAAATATTTCAACACAATTGTCTGTTCAGTTTGAATCAAACTTGCAAAATCAAGTCAACTTAGTACAGTCAATTTCAAAGTTGAATCAAGCTTCTTAGATCAACCATAACTACAGAAGCGGAAATCAACTGAAAATCAAGCTTGTTATAAGCTTGAAAACTATGTGGGTTCAGATCAGCGACTTGATTGCTTCGCCTGTTCTCAATCTGGTGTTTTGACATTTCCAAACTATCTTTATGTACTATAATTCGGCATTTTCCACTCAGTCATATGCTCACTATTTTCTTCTCGGAGCTTTCCCTATTTTCCTTCACATTTCCAATACCCATATCAGCGTGAAAATTGCCACCAAATTGACAAAGATCTTAACAATTCCAATTAGCGATTATTATTATTAAACATTTGACTTAGAACGTTAATTTGGTGACTAAAATTTCCAAAATGAAGGAGTGAGGCAAAGTAGATTAGACGTTGAAAAAATTAATAAGAGCTGTCTCACAAATTGTACTTTCTCACTCAGCAATCGATGCATCACGCATAAAGAATCTCAATGAAATATTTTGGCTAGAAAACGAACAACTGTTGTTGACGTTTAAAGCGGAAACACATGATGATAACAGTTAAAAATATGTGTAACTGTTTAGACCTTGATATTAAGAATTCTTTATTGCATGACTCCTTCATATGAAGTGTGTGTAATCTCACATATTGACTATTTACATTTGGAAAATATCCAACGTTTATGATGTTATATATCTTTCATTTGCAAGCAACGCTTTGTGAAGTATTGGTTTAATCTGGAAAATATCCAAAAGCTGATGTGCGAAGATCGTTGATGGGTGCGAAGAGTGCTTAACTGGATATAGTTATTGAAAACATTCGCACTTCAAAATACTGAATGCTATTTATATAATTTGCAAGTCAACAGTTTCGGGGTTGTGAGGGAAATCATAATTTAAACCTCGTCTTACATATATATCCAACAGTAATTACATATGAGGGTCCTGCAGAAGAGGGACGCAAGTGTTGTTGGAAAATAAAAATGTTTGAGTTTATCTATTATTTATTTACTTTGTATTTATTTAACATCTTCAGATACAGCCCAATTTGGGACATTTTTAAAGCGAATACCTTTACAACAAAACGACAAGGAGAAGGATTTGGGAGACATTCGGTCCTAGCTTTATTCAAGGTACCACGTCAACATTTATCTGATATGACTGAGGGAACCAGAGAAAAGAAGCTGGTACCGGGAATTGAACCCAGTTCCTTATGATTACAAGGCACTGTATCAACTATTCTACACCGTTAAAAATATTCGACCAGTTCCCTGGAAATTTTGCGTGAGAGTTGACAGGTCTGTTGTAATTTTAGTTTATCTTAGAATAATTACACACTATAATTTTAAATTTTCATGTAAGTATTCTCATAAAGACACTATAACAATAAATACTAGCTATTAGTGTAGTCAAAAGAGAATATCTGGGGATCTACCTAGGCAGTCAAAAAATAAAACGAAAAATATTGCAATATGTGGTACTACGACTCCTGTTTTAGGAGCTATGACGTCATCAATATGGCTTTCGCGCGCAAACACAGACTTTTACTAAAACATAGTATCTTCTCTCAGAATTATGATACAAACTTCGTTCTTGCGTCAAATTGAAGATAATGATTGGTCGCAGTAATCTAAGTTGATATGATGTTTATATGCTGTCGTGACATTTAAATATGGCCGCTGTTATTCCAGAAAAGTGGTTTTGCTCCTTTCATTATAATTTTAATAGCAAACAACTACGAAACTCTCACAGTTACCGAAAAACACCCTGAAGTAAACGCGATAGACTTTCAGGGCTTCAAAACAGTATCAGTACCGTTTCTCCATCTTTAAATCTAAGCTTATTATGTGTTTGGATGTAATCTTAGTGTGTTTGTGTGCTAGCTTTATAGCAAAATTCTTGTTACGTGAAACATTTATTCAATACGGTGACGTTGAGACGGTGGGATGTCATCTTCAGCATTAGTTCCATCAATAACCTGGAAGCCATTGTCCTGTTCCAATTCACATTCTCTGTATATTTCACAGTGTTTGTGCGAGGCTTGGAGCCCGTGCCTTCCAACCACACCAGCTACAGATTCTGTAATTTGAAGATGTTTCCCTTACATCTGTTTTCTTTTTGACGATTTGTGAAGCGGATCAACCTGCACTGTATGTTTTCAGTATATGTATACGGGTTTACTTTGTGGCTGATATTTAGCATGCTGCTGCACACTGGGATTATGACATCCCTGTTTTAGTCTTGTTTCCTCTGTAATCGTTTTCATATATATATTACCATAATAGAAAAAATTGCAATGCAAATTGTCAACTTATAATATGAATTGAGTTCCCACGTTCTTTCCTAAAATGTCACATGTAAAATGAAATGAACCAATGAAAGAGTTTGTTAAAATTCTTGGTCTATCACCTTTGAGTTTACATCATATAAGGACCAAAAGCCGAATTTCAAGCTTGCATACGATTAGAAGCACATAATGCTTAGAAGTACTGCATTTCATTTGTATTTTAAATCAAATTAATTTTGACTTAAATCTTGGATTTAAAATAATTATTTGATTTAAACCGCGATTTAAATCATTTTTATTTAAATCAAGCAACCTTGATTATTACTTGCAGTAGCAGCATTTTTATCAGGTACACAACCACCTACGCCTAAGTTAATGTATACATCCACCTTCCTAAATAATAATAACAAACCATTCGTCGATTAATCACTCTGATAGTACTTCCACGACTACACCAACGCATGATCAGACGCCAATCAACTTGTACAAATTATTTGCATATACTTTGATTGCTTTGCACAAAATCAACATCTATAACCCCGTTTCAATTATTTTAACTGTATGCGTATGATATATTATACACACACACATCTGTTTTAAAAGCAGAAACTTAATATTTCATACATAAAAGGGAGTTTAGTGATGATTCAAAATCGAAATATATGTGTGACTTAGAGAGGTCACACTGCAATACACTTTTTATAATCCACTATTCATATTAGTTAATAGAAACACATTTTTCAAATGACGTTGTTTACTTGCAGTAGTAATGCACTTGCATATGTTGAATGTAGCTAATGGTGTTTTTTTTTTAAATCATGAAACATGTTGTTTTTTTTTTTCTTGTAATCTGTGAAACAGTTTGTATAACATGTAGATAGAGAGTTTGTTTTTCTATTTCAGTGATAGCCGTAGGAAGAGAAAAATGATGATTGTATTTTCTCTTTAATTAAAACTGGTGGAGACATTATTTCAGCAACATAAAATTATGATTCTCAACTAACTTCTCACTATTTGTCTCCCATTTGTTGAGCCACGGGCAAAAACAACCAGAGTCCATTAATGCGATAAAGTAAAATTTTCACCAAATAAAAGATTTCGTGGACTCAATAAAAAACTACATATAATACAAAATTTAACATTCTTCGTGTTTTGATTATATATTTCGATTTTTCCCTCTTATACTACAGTGCGATAGCTTTCTTTAATATCTAACGGGTGGTTCTACAATATCATTACAAACTCAGAATGGACTTGGATTGTCTTCTCCCGAGCTGTTACTTGAGGTTTGAATTTTATTTCAAAATATTACCTTAACCTGTATTCATAAAATTCTATTTGTTCTGTATTAGTAAAGTAAATAAACACTGCAAGATTAAGAAGAGTAACATTTAATACGAAAATTAAGGCTGCTTTAGCTAATAACTGTTTTTACTGCAACAGTTTATAATGTAACGAATCACAACAATAAGTTTCTATTTGGTTCCTACTATCGATTGTTATCTTATTCTCGTGCGCAGTCTCTCCTACCAATGTGAGCAAACTTAACTAGTTTAGTTTGCGCAAATTAATAGTTTTTAAAAAATCATATCATTAAGCATATAAACTTATATCATTTTTAATAACTTAATCTATATAAAACTTAAAATAGCTTCATTAAACTTTTGCCCAGTCAGCCAGCCATTTCTACTGCAGAGATTTGTATGATTTTTCTTTTCAAAAGCTTGTTTACACCTAGATAGTTTATGAAGCATTCGCATCTCTTTTCATCCTCACCACATCTGTATTAAAAAAAAATAATAATAAAGCTTTTTAAAGACATTATTTTCTTAAACAATTGGTACTAATAAGTAAAAACTAGTTTTGTTTATGCATGACTCTCTCATATACAGTCACTTTATAAATTCTTGAATTGACGCGCCCCATGTTTTTCTTTTTAGTCATGAATAAACAATTTTTTTTTTTAGTTTTTAGTACGAAGTGTTTAAGAAAGGAACGTCTTTAGAAAAACTTTTTATTAATATTTTTCTCAAGTTGTTTTGTGTACCTAAATCCTAAAGTGTTCGGCAACCAGCAAAACCTCATATCACTGCTGGTTAGTATTTATTTTAGGATAAAGAAGTCTGTATTAAAAAAATATATGCCTTAAAAACATATAAATATATTCAATTATATAAAAGTTACAATGGAATATTGTATTGACGCCCGACGTCTCTGTGCAAATTTTCATTATTCTATGACATGGGGAAATGAGTTGATTTAACGTTGCAAGGTTTGAAGACACCATGAACCATTGTGAACTAAAGAAAAGAATGTAAAAAGAATAGAAATGTTCTCTCTATGTATTTCTTATAGGAGTTCTTTTCGCAGAACCTTTGTCCACTCACCCAGAAATTTCTCGTGGGCCGATTTTCACGAATATGTTATTAAAAAATGTTCGTATTTATGCCTAGATGTATTATTAAGCATTCCCATTCCTTTTTTGCTCACCAAGTTTGAATAAAAGAGAATCGAGATTTTCTCCCTATGTATTTCCTTTCGCAGAAGTTTTATCCATTCGCCCAGCAATTTCTTCTGCACCAATTTTCATTAATATTTTCTCAAAATGTTCGTATCAGAGCTGAAACAGGTCACCGGGTAAAGCGAGTCATTCGGGTGAAATATTAGACCGGGTCTGAGCTTTGGACCCGGTCTGATCCAGTGATCCGATTTAGACCCGGCATTACGGAGGACAAAACAGAGTTGCTTTAATATTTCGTTTCGTTTGAATAGTATTTCTTTTAAGCGTGACCAGGACCGGAGATGTTATCCCCAGAGCACGAAAAATATTACGCCGAAATTCCCATTTTATTATGGTTCCCAGAGCGGGTCAATCGGATCATTCTGGTCAAGTTTCTGACCGGGTAGCCGTGTCACCTATGTTTGAGTCATACTTGGACACTGGGTCAACAAAACTGACCCGATTTCAGCTCTGGTTTGTATTTATACCTATATATGTTACCAAGCATTCCGGCCGCAGAGATATTCTGGGTTGGCGAATTCTCAGTGTTGCCAACCAATTTTTGAATTCAATTTTTCAATTGGTTCTACACATTTTAACGTAACCGCACCAAACTTGGCATACGCATTAGTTGACACATTAGAACAATTGTGTATCTTCCCAATTGACAGTGTTACAAACCTATTTAAAACTTCAAATTCTACAAATGTGTTTACTTATATGAATTTAAACGCACCCAATGATTTACACCAAAATTTGGGTTCATATGCATTAGGTGCTGGAGCAGGCCATATAATTACTCCGAACGCTGTAGTTGTCAGTGTTGCCAACCAATTATAAAAATCAATATTTCAAATTGCTTCAATACCATTATACGGATCAGCACCAAATGTATCATTTAGATACTGGGACAGATCAGAGAGGTACTCCGGGCGCACCAGATATGTCAGTGTTTCCAATCTTTTTAAAAATAAATATTTTAAATTTCTCCCATACTGTTGGGCATATCAGTACTATACTTAGCATGTAGATACTGGAACAGACGTATTTCGGGCGGCTCGGGCGTTAAATTTGTCAGTGTTGCAAACGAAATTCAAAAATTAATATTTCAAATTACTTCTATTCCATTGGACAGATCAGCACCAAACTTGGCACTTACATACTAGAACAGATCACTGAAGTACTCCGGGCCGATACAGGTATCATAATTGTCAGTGTATATCAATACCAACTTTGACATCTAGATATGGGGTGAGAACAGACAGGTACTCCAGGCGCCACAGATGTTACAGTTATCAGTCTTTCCAACCAATTAAAAAACATCCAATATTTAAAATTACTTCTGAATTATTGGACTGATTCTTATCAAATGACTGCAAGGTAGCCGTACGATCTATGGCGCTAGGCCAACGACTCGAAGGACTCGGGTTAGAGTCCCAGCAGGGGCATGGGTGTGGATTTTAATGGCTAAAGGGCGAATCGTGACTAGCCCAAGTCCAAAGTTACTAGACTTGCCCATATAAAAATTAAGTTTAAAGGATTCGCACCAAACTTAGCAATTGGGTACTAGGAAATATCATAGAGATACTCTGGGCCCCGCAGGCGTCACAGATGTCAGTGTTGCCAACCGATTATTAAAAAATCACTATTTCGAATAACTTTCTAACCACTAGGCAGATCAGCACCAAACTTGGCATTTAAGTATTGAGACGCATCAGAGAGATACTTCATACGCCGCATATGCCACATTTATCAATGATTGCCAAACAGTTTCAAAACTTTCATATTTGTTCCATACCGTTGGACATATCCCCATCGAACTTAGTATTTACGTACTGGAACAGTTACTGGAGTTGCTTTGGACGCTGCAGTTGGCAGTATTGGGAATCATCTTTAAAAATTCAATATTTTAAATTCCATACCGTTTTAAGTATCCGAATTAACTTGACATAAACATTATTCGAGCCAATAAAACGTACTGTGCGTATCCTCGTCCCCAATCACCTCTATTGCCAGTGTTGCAAACTTAGTTTCAAATCCAATTTTTGAAATTAGTCTTACACAGTTGGATGAATCTGCTCCAAAGTTGGCATGAACATTATTCAACACGATAGAAAAAATACCGTGCAAGTCCTCATCTTCCAACGGTCCCAGTTCTCAGTGTTTCCAACCATTTCTAAATATTGCGGGCGGAGACCTTGGGACTCAGCTAGTTTAAATTTATTTTAATGAACGTATTAGTAAAACTTTACGTACATGGACGAGGGAAAATAATTAGATGTTTTACATTTTTAATGAGTGTGTTGAGGGAGAGTCGTAAACCAATGCATTTGTATCTGTCTATTTTTTAAAATCTTGCAAAGAAAGTCGTAAACAAAAATTATAAGAATTATAACATTAAATAAAGAAATTTAGCCACTGTGCTAAAATATATATGTTCGAGAGCTTTTGTATTTAAAACAGAACAAGTGTGATGCTTAATAATGTAGCAAAGGCAGTTAATAGGTTATATTGATTGCATTAAATAGCTATAGATTCCTGCAAACGCTACGTACACATTTTAAAAACATGCATACCATTTTTTTGTATTTCTTTCAAGTTGTTTATTTTGAGTTCTGGAGCCCAATTAGATATTTAAAAACGAGCATCTATTTGTCTCCAATAAACCTGCTTCGACCTTGAGCTTGACACTAGACAAATGGTATCACAGTGAGCTCAGAAGAGTCGATTCTTGTTATGAAATATTTCGAACGAAGATGTACAAACATATTGGAAAATTTTAAACATTTATATTCTGTACTAGCTCATTTGCCAGTCCGTTGGTGCGGGGTGAATAAAATATGTTGTCACCCCCCTCTGCCGACGGGGCTGAACTTGGACTTAAACGGCATCGGGAGTGTTACTATTCGTTTAATTAAAACAAACTGACAAGGCTATCACACTTGGCTTTATTATAAAAAAAAAAGACACACAGCAAGCGTAACAGTGTCAATGTTCTAACAACATCTTTCTCAGACGACACATTAACACACATTAACAGCTCATATAAAGCACCAGAAGGCCCAAAGATCCTTTCTACGTCTTTCGCCAATCACGTCCCTGAACTGGTTTGCTTTCCAAATCTCTGAGACCTGATTGGCGGATGACATAGAAAGGATCTCTGAGCCTTCTGGTGCTTTTTATGAACTATTAGTGTGTATTAATGTGTCGTCTGAGAAAGATGTTGTTAGAACATTGCAACTGTTACTCTTGCTGTATGTTTTTTATAATAAAGTTAAGTGTTCTAGTTTTGTCACTTATCAGGCTGTTTTAATTAAGTATGGATACAAGGCCTCAATATAATTATACTGAGTATTCATCTCAGCGACCCCGAAAACTATAGATTCAACACTACTATCAGTCGTTTTCTACTATTTTTACATGTCACACCTTCCCACCTCCACCCCTTCCTATAGGTTACCTAATGAATTGGTAGTCATGCCAAGTTTGACCGCTTGGAGTTAGTAAACTCGTCAAACAACACTGTAATATGCTTTGCTTTTAAATTTACCATCCGCCACCGAAATTCAATTGACAATTAGAGGGTCGATTACCTCTGAAGAAAATATTTTTAGAATCAAAGTAATATGTTAACTTCCCAGTTCGGTCCAAATGTCTGCTCATGTGCGAAAAATCATTCCATTCGGCCTAGCTTTTTTTTTTTTTTTTTTTTTTTTTTTTTTCGTGATGCTCACACAAAAACATACTCACTTTCAATTTTATAGAGAGAGATATGATTGCCATTAATGTCAATGTTTTATGTGTAAATAGAACACTGAAGTTTAGTAGTCCTGCTAGGTAGTGTGCAGGTGCTTACAAAATGTTGGAACACAAAATATATACAGATTGAAAATATAGAAGATGGAAACGCTCTTTCGTTATGGTTATAGTTAATAAGAAACACTCTGAAATATAATTTTCTATAAAACACCCTTGTGGGCAATTTTGCCTTCAAGTGCGCTCACAGCTATAAAATTTAGTTTTTTCGGGATTTCTTACCAATTATCTCCAAAATCAATTAATACCGTTGTTGCCACATAGGGACTTTAGTCGTAAAACAAACTTGAAGAGTCTTGCTCGAAATGATTAGAATCACGTGTCCATTCTATAAATTTCAGACGTAATTTTACGAAAGTTGGATTTGTTTACCTTACAATTAGTACAATAAACTTTGTGCTTATGTTAAGGATGTTTACATCAACGCACTTGTAGACAAGTGAAAAAAAAATGTTGTTGATGCTGTAGTATAGGGTGGACTAGACCCCGAGATAGGTGAGTTAGTTCGCTCGAATATCGTGCGTGTGATCAAGGACTCAAATCCCGCTTAGAGCCATTGAATCAAGTGCTTTTGGAATCCCATTACCAACAACTATAGATAGCATGCTTTGAAGCTTACCGGCTCGTTAATGACGTAAATATTAATTGGAACAATGCAGGATGGACTAGTTAACGTAACCATAGCCGTCTATCTCAAGTTGCTCGCTCGGCTCGGCTCATGGCTCGAGCCGTCCTGAGCCGCGGCTCGCATTGAGCTGAGCCGAACCGAGCCAGGGCTCACAGCAAGCCGAGCCGAACCTAGTCGACCCGAGGCTCACAGCGAGCTGAGCCGAATCGAACCGCGGATCACAGCGAGCAGAGCCGAACCGAGCGTCGGCTCACCGTGAGCCGAGCCGAACCGAGCCGATTGACATCCCTAATCTCAACCGCTTTTTCTACAAATATCTAATAAAAAGCTCATATAAATGTGATGGTAGAATTGAATGTTACTGCCCAGGACATTAGTTTAACTTTGTTCGTTTACAATCTTATTCATATCAACTAATTTAACATTTCTTCTCTTCCAACTAAGAACCTAACTAATACTTCAACAATGATATGCGACAACTTTACGTTAAGTGCTTTCAATAATGGTTTTCAATTTCCTGCTCTTTCGTGCGTTTGTCACTTCGCTACATTAACGATCATGAGAATTGAAAATTAGAATTTGTTTTAGAAAAGCGGATTCGATGAATTTTAGTCTCAGGTTCCTATACAGTGTATCGACAACCATTGACACACCGGATTTACTCAGTGACCTCGGGGTAGACGAGAGATTAGCGTGCTAGTTTCCTGTGCTTGTGGTCACGGGTTCAATTCCCGTCGGAGTCCATTAAACGGAGGAGTGATTCTTAGCCCACCTTAAACTGTAGCTCCTTTATGACGTTAATAACAATTCTATCATAGAATTTAGTCAGTGGTGTTCAGAATCAAAAATTGAGATCAACTCATTCCGCCATGATTTTGAATGTGGGAATCAGGTTCCAGTTTGAGGAGCATAAGAAAGAATTAGTCTCATCTTGCATAAGATGCATCTGTTGAGACCTACAGTTTGCTTTCAAAGAGAAATTAATTTAACAGATGATAACTATAACGCAAGTAGCTTAGAGACGGCATTGCAGTGAGTTCTCAAATTCCTTTCAGTTTCGAGCCTCAGCCTCTGTAAATTATAAAATGCTTTCGTACAAAACAGAAATGTATACCGTGATGTGGCGTAGCTGAAATCGTCTGTATTATTTTCCAAATTTATGTTTTTTAGGAATCTTTGGCCAATTGAGAAAAGTTTTGTATCAGGGATTTTTTCACGCTCTGACTAGAAATGCCAGCTTAAAACTACTTGATTTAATGTAAGAAGCACTAGTATTCGGTTGGTGAAACTCAGTGACACTATGGGAAAACCCTACAGTATTGCCAGCTGCATGATTCGAACTGGCGTGAAAGACCGTAAGCACTAAAGTTGAGTAATAACCGCTATTAGCACCAAGTCTATCACCAGACACTTCTAAGCTGACATTACCAAATCTACGAGGGCCACTATTTATATTTTGAGCCTTGGCAACACTGATTGTATTTAGGCGCCATTTGACGTTTCCATAGAAACGTCTGACATTCTTGACCATAACGTACTTCAAATGTTTTGTCAATAGCTTTATTTGTGTTGTTTACGTTGAATTCAAGATTGCGTGACAACAGAAAAATGGAATTAACTCGTGAACATTTTCGTGTGATGATTTTTTTACGATTTTCGACGTGGATTATCCAGACAAGAGTGCATCGATCAACTGATTTCCACATTTGGCGATGAAGCTCCATCCTTTGCCACTGTGAAACGCTGGTATAACGATTTTAATCGTGGCCGCCATTCGCTCACTGACGAAATTCGCGAAGGTCGTCCAAAATCAGTTGTTATTCAAGAAAACATTGATGCTGTGCAAAACCTAATACTGCAAGATCGTCATGTGACATACTGTGAGATTGAGGCAACCCTTGGCATTAGTTCCACCAGCATATATAAAATATTACATGATCATTTAGCTGTGAGAAAGGTTTGTTCTCGTTGGATCCCACATAATTTGACAAAAACTCAAAAAGAAGCTCGGGTCGACTGGTGCACACAAATGCTCAATAAATACAATGGCGGTGCTTCAAAAGACGTATATAAGATTGTAACAGATGACGAATCATGGATATATACATATGAGCCGGAACGTAAACAGCAGTCGACTGTATGGGTGTTCCAAGATGAACCAAATCCAACAAAAGTTGTTCGTGCTCGAAGCACATCGAAACAAATGGTCGCCTGTTTTTTTGGGAAAACTGGTCATGTGGCAACTGTGCCTTTAGAGGAACGTAGAACGGTGAACTCTGAATGGTACACAACAATTTGTTTGCCGGAGGTCTTTGGTCAAATACGGAAAACAAACAAGAGCCGTCGGATCATTCTTCATCAAGACAATGCGAGCTGTCACACATCTCGTCTAACAACCGACTATTTGAACATTCAAAAAATCGAATTGATGGGTCATCCGCCGTACAGTCCTGATTTGGCACCCAATGACTTCTTCTTGTTCCCGAATGTCAAGAATAAATTGCGTGGACAACGATTTTCGTCGGCGGAAGAAGCCGTTGATGCGTTCAAAAACCATATTATGGAGGTGTCTCAAGAAGATTGGAAATAATGCTTTGACAAATGGTTCAAACGAATGCAAAAGTGTATTGATCATAAAGGAGAGTATTTCGAAAAACAATAAATCAATTTTCAATGACACATTACTGTTTTTTCATTGTTAGGCTCAAAAAATAAATATTGGCCCTCTACCAGTGCATTTTTCGTTAATTTCACCAGATGAATACTGCGATTGAAACTCGAGTAAAATTCTGGGAGCTATTTTTGCCATCTCAAGAGTGATCGCCGAGAGACGTCCATCCCTCAAACACACGACGAACGTAGATCTAAGCCCCTGCTCGATCCATAAAATAAAATTGAAATTATATGAGAAAGAAAAGTAGTTACAAGTTGGAAAAGTAACTTACATTTGATTTTATTATTTTATAAATAAAATACATTTATCATTTCACTTCTTTACATTTAAATAATTTCTACTTTTCATAGATTTTAAAGTTAAGTAGAAATTAGCAAGCATTTTGAATGGCAAGATTTTTTTAAGCATTTATACCTAGCAATTATTTCAAGCTCCGCAAGTGGATTATGCACATTGGACTTTTAAATGTTATTCATCTGAATCGTATTTAATTATTTTAATTACTTTATACCTAGATAATTATACCTCTATACCGTTGAGTTCTAATAAAAATCCGTTTAAAGTTAAGTAAATATTTTAATTACTATTATTTTATTTACAACGCACAACAATTTTAAATGAGCATTTCACTATTAATGGACGAAGGTCCTTTGAATTTTGAATTGAATTTATATTAAGGCCTTTAGGCATCTTGGGCTCGGGCGAGGCTCCCGGAATACTCTACAGCCCTGGAGGTAGCGAATATGACGTCACACCGCGGGGCTCATTGAGGCGTTGAAACCATAGAGAGCAATAGGGAACAAGCAGATGTTGTTTCGTTTTACCTCCTGAGAACTAAGAAAAGTGTAGGAAAGTTATTTTGAGTTAGGACACAACATATTATACTCTCTGGCAGTGCATAGTGTAATTTAAAACGCTTTATTTAAATACTTTAGCAATAGAAGATTACTTCAATTTGCCTTAGTTTTCTTTAAAAGAGGATGCATGAAAATGTTAATTTGTGTCTACTACTGATAACTGAAAACTCAACAAAATAGATCTCATCATCTATAGTTTAAGAACTTAGGTTCATACCCCCATATATATATATATATGGACCGAATTGATGGTTTCGTCAGGTTGCAGCAGCTCATAATGGACGTACTGTGCACAACTCGACCGTTTGAACGAAGCAATCCAGAAAAAGCGACCAGAATTGGCCAACAGAAAGGGAGTTGTGTTCCATCATGACAATGCCCGGCCACACACATCGGTGATGACTCGGAACAAATTGACGGAACTTGGTTGGGAAGTTTTGATGCATCCACCGTATAGCCCGGACCTTGCACCGTCTGACTACCATTTGTTTCGGTCTCTACAAAACTCTCTTCATGGTAAAATATTGGCCGACCGAAGCGCCGCTGAAAATCACTTGGCCAAGTTTTTCGACGAAAAACCAAAGAAGTTCTACACCGATGGAATTATGAAGCTACCCGAAAAATGACAAAAGGTCATAGATAATAATGGTCAATATGTACTTGATTAAAATTGATTTTCAATAAAGAAATTTTTTGTTCAAAAATGTACCAAAAAACCGAGGAGACTTTTTATATGGCCCTTTATATATATATATATATCTTTCCAATTATCCTCACGATGCTGGGTCAACACCGAAATTTTAAGCCCCCAGCGGGAATTGACCCCGGGACCGTTCGCACTGAAGACTAGGTTACGCAGGAGGCTATATATACAGGGTGCCGCAGTGAATCGGGTCATTTTAAAAAGTGTTATTAAGAAGAAATGATGAAATTAATTGTATATATAGAGAAAGATTCAAACAATGATATGTGAATGTAATAAATTAATCTTCAGTGCACGGTTCGGGTATTCGGAATGCCAAACTTTGTATCGGAATTCCGAAATGTAAAGTGTTCTGAATTCCATAATTGATTTCAGACTATCGCACACACACGCCCCACCCCAGTCAGGGTGTTGTAAAATAATATCGACAAAACCACCTCCTTCATGAAAATAAGAGAAAATGTATAGACAATCAAGTAGTGGTGTTCGGAATTCCGGAATGAAAGATAGCATTCGGAAAGTCAGAATTTCGAAAGTCTGGTTTCCGGAATGTCGAATTAAATTTTATTTATGAATTTTAGGTATCTAATGCTCAGGCCGGGGGAATGTCGGAATTTCGGAAATCAGAATTCTGAAAGTAGGAATTCCGGAATTGACTTCTCACTTTCGAACATCTACCACTGAGGGTACACAACTGCTTCGTTTCAGCGCTATAAGTTGTCGAAAGCGCGGGAAAATGAACTTTCAAGCTTGCAATTTCCAGTAGAGTGTCATGCTGCCCGTCATTTTGCATCTCTAAAGAAGATGAAGAAAGTGGATAGAGAATTTTCCCTGAGAGATGCTGTTTCTACTGTAGCAGGTTCTTTTTTTTTTTTTTTAGAGAGAGAGAGAAAAATATAATTTATTAATGATGTTTACAATAGTCTTGAGTGTGGACGCCTTCTCACGGCTTGAAGAACTTGAACAACTGACATTAGTACATAAGGGAGTGTCAGGTATAATATAGCTCTAATCTACATCATTCTGGTTTAACCAATTATTACGTATGGATTTTATCAAGTGAAGAGTGTCAAATACAAGAAAAATATCTTCATCCAGGTCATACGGGTTTTAAAGCTGGAACTTAATGACTCGTTGCATAATTTTTGAAATATATTTATTTTAACTATTTTTTATTTATGAATTTATTTTAAGGCCTTTAGGCATCTTAGGCTCAGGCCGGGATAGAGTGGGGGAGAGGATGTTATAAGGTAAATTTCAGGGTCCATGTTCATAGGTACCATCCCAGCATTTTCCCGGTGCGACTGAGGAAAACCTTGTTGACTTTATTATTGATAGATGTGAGAGTAATGACGTGAAACCCACTGTTAGTTAAAGTTTCTATTACAGCTACTGTTTGTTTATAAATCGTTTTGGCATTACATGTTTTACAGAGAAATGTGCAACTATATCCCTACTATTTGACAACAACGATAACTATAAAGAGTGCTGTAGTTGCTCCTTCCATTTTGTTAGTAAATACCTGAACACTACTGCCTTTATAAGTTACACTAGGTTTTCCTATATTGCGTCCAAAAGTAAATTTACGTATTTTTCATGTTGTTGGAGCGAGCTAATTTTCTCAGTTAATATGAGTATCTGACAAGGTTTCTGTTCTTTCACATACGAATTTCAATTACCTGGAAAGTTGAGTCAGCGGAATTTCTTATACGCATATATGCTGCTGCATTATTTTAAACAAATAGAGTAAACACAATCTAATGTGTTACCTGTGTACCTCAGACCTTCCTGAGAAGATAAATTAACCTGTTCTTTCAAAAAAAACTTATTATCCAATTGATAGTTCTCATACATATCGCTGGAATATTGTTCTAATAACAGATGCTTGAACAAATTTATCCTCAATACTGTTACTATGCTACACTCACAAGCCTTTAAAGAACTAATTAAGAATTCAAATTTTGACCACCTATTAAAATCAAGTATTTTCCTAGAAACAATGTAAATCTGTTATTTCGACCAATTCTACCATTATGACTCACTGATTCCGAAGAAATTTATGTAATTACGTGAATTTCAGAACTCTTAATGAACTGACACTACAATAAAAAGTGACAGTCTCAGATCCTTTTTCTTCTTTAGTGGCAACCGTGGGCCCAGCTTGTCTACGTGACCTATTTTTGTAGGTGTCATCCCAGTATTTGCCTGGTACGACTGAGGGAAGACCCTGGAAAAACTTCAGTCAGGATCGATCCCAGGACCTCCAGAATGTTAAGCCAACGCTCTACCACAGAGTCACGGCGGCTCGGTAAAGTTCCTTTGTCTTTGAACCTGAAGCTACTTGTCTATCTCCGGGAATGTAAATACACGGCTCAGCATATTGTCAAGAAAGTGTTGTTTCCTTCTGTATTGTTGAGTTAAAAAAATATATATATTGACACTTTACAGCAACTTCAATAAATTCCTTTTGACCGCTTCTCTACACACTAATGATATTTAAATTTGGGAAATAGTGTCAAAATGGGGATAAGTATACTAATGTTAAAATGCGTAGAATGATGTTGTATTTCATTGCATCATTGCTTTAAATTCTGTATGCAAAGAGGAGATGCTTATATGAATCTTATGGAACTAATTATTTTTTACGTTCAGAAAATGACTACTTTTAACTTTTATTTGGTAAGTAAAACGACACGAGGGAGTAAAGTATATAGTACCTAGGTACATAAAAGCTGTTAAAGCTTAGTCTGGATCTTGAGCAAAGCGAATGATTTCTCGACCAATATTCTTGTCTGGACGGGATTTTTGTCTCAAGATACGTAACCCTATTTCTAAACCCTCTGTGTTTACAGGTGCCTTGATTATATAATTCAAACACTGACAAGGCTTCAATTGTCACAGAAGCGGAAAATTAAATCTTTGGCATTGAGATGATCCTTGTCTCCTTCAATGTCAATTAAATCTATCTGCTAGATTTCATAACGGAGGATAGGATTGCTTCTATCCCAAGTGTTAGGCAAAACCTAATTTCATGCTTGGCCTACCATCGCGATTTACATACTAATTCATACAGCAAACGAGACCCTGGAAATGAAGGAGAAAGCGAAGTACACACACACACGGTGTCTTTGTGATAAGCAGAATAGATGACAGTGTTAAGGGAGAACGGAAATGGAACAACGAAATTCCGCTTTTGCTGATCTTCACCCAAATGTAAATCCAGCTTTAAAGCTGATTATATATCCTCTTTGGTGGTGTATAACGGAGAAAGAACAAACTGAACACCTGTTTCCTCAAACGAAACATTATCAGCACAAAGTTAAATTAATTCGCTGCAAATACGAAGGAGTAAAGACCGATTATATATTTTTATTTTGTGAATTATTATGATTGGGTAAAATGAGTACATAATTAAGATTTTACGAGGAAATCGTTATTAATTTTTACTCAGATTTCACGCGCATAAGACGTGAAATAAATGTCGGACTTTAAAAAGTAGTATAACTTATTAAAAATATATCAGTTAATGAAACTACCTATAAAGAGTTTCTGACATTTGATCGTTGACACGGTTTGACGTTTAATCTCTTCATTTAAATCGTCAATGTGTATGTAAGAGCAGTGGCGACGTAAGGGAGGACTAGGGGTGCCTTCGTCCCTGGCTCCACCTGTCGGCAGTTGCTGACACAAATGAATAATCGCTTGTTCAGATTAATCAATGGAGCACGTTGATGCTGGTCTATGATGTAATAGCTATGCCGTCTCAGGGTTCTTACTTGTGCATTTGACTGTAATGACTGATAAGCATGAATCTCCACAATCTGAATAACCATTCTCATGTATAGGTTACAGCGAGTGAGCGAGAAAGTCTGTCTTGGAAAGTGGGGTTCCACGTTTTCTTGCGGGGCTCGAAATGACGGAAAATAAGATAATCCGGACAACAGCCAGGAGTGTTCTCTCATGAATGTGTACTTGAACGGGTATCAATCAAGCAAGTTCACTTGCCCCGCGCCCCAAATTGCCTTACGCCGCCACTGCATAAGAGAGCATGAAGATGTAGAGCAGATAAGGTGTGTGATGGGAGGTCATAAACTGTAACAGAAAAATTTAAGATTGCAAGTCTTGATTTTTTGCTTTTGTATTGTAATATAAACTAACTTAGAAATGTCACAATAGAAAACATTACGATATATGGAAAATGTTTCAATGGAAAATGGCGGCCATGTGATGTATTTGGAATCTATTTATAAATAAATAAAAATGCTAAAATGATATTCTTGCTTGCAGAATGATGTTAATGTGTTTATTTATTTTGTCTTAAACATTTTTTACAGTTTATATTTAATTGAACAATATAAAGAACAAATCTAACCATAAGAATATTAGAATTTTTACGAAACAAATAAGGATTGAAATAAAAATGAGTTGTAAGTTACATACTTCGTTAGTAAAACATGAACTGTGAACAATATTTTGCTCATTTGTTGGAATTGTTTTAAAATTATTTTTACTTTTCTTAAACATTAAAACTACTAGAAATGTAAGGAAAATTAAACGAATTGGAAGAAAATATGTTTTTAATTTTGGGAGTCTATTTATATGCCAGGGAAAGAAACTGTTTTTTTAAACCTACTTTTTATTTTCCCCTAGCACTGATAAAATTTCCTACCATGGATTTTAATGTCACATATAGATGTGTCTCTATCCCAAATAAATAATCTTTTGTGATTTCATGAAGAGAGAAACAAACAACTCCTAAAATAAACTGCATTTTAGTGATGTTCAGTCGGAAACTCTCATCTCATCTCTTTGTAGAGCCTGTAGCAATCCTTTAATCCAACTTTTGACATGTTGAGTCATTTTATTCACTGTACGGACACTAAATAACTTTGCTGTACAGCCTCTCTATCTTATAAAGTTAATGTTATCCTACAGGAAAAAGGGAAACTATATAATACATTGATCTGCGATTAAGAAATAAATTACATTTTCAAGTGAGTATTTTGATTAATCGTTTCGTAGAGTTATGTGCAAATATTCAGTTCTTTAACGAAGTATTTAATCATGTATTATTACTATATGTAATAGCAATTTATCACATATATTAGCTGATACCGCGTGACGTAATGTAAGAAAGATAATTTACCTTCATTAATGTTGACTTTTCTACGCGATTGAGACTTGCTGATAGTTGCATCATTTACAGTAGAACGTAACTCTTCATTAACATTTCCACCTTTCTCTACGCTGATATTTTTAACTAAAGAATTTCTTAATTTATGAAGGTCGGTATTTATAGAATACCTATAATCTAGCATTTCAGCAAAATAAATTTCAAAACCTATACGCGACCTGAGCCTTAAATGCCTAAAGGACATAAATAAAATTTAAAATTCAAAACACTGTACTCAATCACAAGTACATTTTAGACATTAAATTGACTAAATCTACATATTCCTTGTTAAGGATTGACTATTGAATTTTAGAGCAATTATTTTCTTATCTTTAAATCCACATGTGTGTATTTTCTTAATTAATGAATACTCTTTGGGTACTTCGTAACGAGTAATTAACATAGTGTAAATTCCAAAGTACATTCTCAAAATAATAATTATTTCTCAAACAACAGACTGTGCTTAGTGCGTAATTGTAAGTAGCTTCAATTCTTCTTATTTATTGAACGCACATAAAACGTTAATATTTGCAGAGTCTCGGTCTGATCCGTGATGTTAGCCAGCTTTCTTACTCAGAGCGTTACTGTGTCGTTACAGATCGTTCAATCGGAAATGACTCCTCTGGAATCGAGATTGTTGGATTCTAATGCTACCACATGAAGATAAAGTACTTCCTAAGTTTCAGGGTTAGGAAGCATGGCAAAGCAAACACCTCCAATATTGCAATAACCTTCAATGTAGTACAGGTTGGTTTGAAGTCGATGAAAATGTTATGTATCACCCTTAGGTTTATTCAACCAAATTTGAATCACTTTACCGTGATTTATCAATAAGCTACTACTGTACATGAAAGAAGGACTAGTAAAGGGAGGAGATGAAACTTATATCCTCATGTAGAAAGCCACCATTGAAAGGACTGCTATAATATTACCCTTGCTTCATAATACACGTTTTTAATATCCCTAATAGTTATTTTCTGACAATTCCCGCTCTACTCTGTCAGTCCTGTTATCATTCATTAAAAGTTTTCCAATATTTGACCGTTCTTTTGTAATATATTAGTTTCACATAGTTGCCAGACTACCATAGAAATAAAGGATTAAATGTATAAGTTCGCGATGTTATATTTTCTAAAGTTTGAAATTTCGATTAAAACGCCACCATTAAGTGCAACATATAATCTCGAAGGATATTATTTCGGCATAAATTTTACACAGTTTTTTATTGTTTTGAAGATCTCCTTTTGCATAAAGAACTTCTTCATAAATTATACCTTGTACATTGTATCAACTTGAAACTTCTCAAAACAACTCTACTAGAGGAAATGTTATATAATATTCACAGCGTGGTTTTAATTAAAACACAGTTTTCAGCACTTTGTAATGTTTCATATTTTCTAGTTTTACTATGAGCGAAAGAACGAGAGAAAGAAGAGGGCAAACATAGTAATAGTTGTGTAATTTTTCTTCACCATGTTTCTTGGTAAACAATTCAGTTTAACGAGTTCTTGAAACTTTGTTGTCTCCTTGCAGTGGAAGTTAATAACTTCGTTATAAGTAGTATGTTGTGCAAAGGTTTTTGTAAAATGATAACATTAATTTTAAATGTTCCAATTTACTCTCTTTATTATTAGCGCCATTGAGCACAAAATTTCAAGTCAAGTACGTTCCATTAACTCCTTGAAAGCTTACTGCTTCTACTCTATTATTCATTGGAAAAAGATGAAACTGAATTGAAGTGTCTCGAGTGCAAGATTACTACAATAACTGTGGAGAAAATTACGCTACTTCAATGTTGGGATGGTACCGACACTGACCTTAGTATGTAACTGTTTCTGTGCACTCGAATTATGGTTCCTTGGTTCTCATTTACGCCATGGAGTAACTCGGCAATGAATGTTTGAGGCTCGAATGTCGTCTTAATGAGCAAACGGGTACAATAAGAGGCAACTATTACGCATCAACCTATTACCATATGTTTGTATACTTCTAATACCTATTATGGTGCGCAGTATGAACTCTTATTACTTCGTGGAAGCAGTCTGATACTCGAAATGTTTTTTTGTCGATTATTTATTAACTCTAAAAACAAATGAACACATTTTACCACACATTATATTAATATTGGTGACATTTAGGTAGGGCTAAGCTTTCTTTGCAGGACCTACCCTTTTATCAGTTTCCTGCTATTTCTCTTAATACATAATCATATATTATTGGATGTTAATAAATATTCATAACCTTCCTGATTTTTTGAAAATTAATATAGGAAAATGCATCTCCGGTCTATCCAATAAAGAACAAAATTTTACTCAAATTATTGATGACCTCTCCAATCAAAGCACAGTATGAAAACGCACCGAGTAGCTACTTTTCGTTTCGCATAAGACAAAAATGGAAAAATTACAAAGAACACATAAATATCAACTGAACTGGTTAACATATAATTACTGTTGCCCAAGATTAAATAAGCCCTACTCTAATCTATCCCGCTGTAGCGTTATTTTATTATCTAAAATTGTAGGAATGTCTCTCCATGGAATTTCTATATATGAGCGATTCCACGCGTCACGCACTGACATTTACAGTACACTTTTTGACGTTAATTGACTTGTAACTTCTGTTATGATTGCAACAAAGGCGATTTCAGCACACCGTTGGATAGAGGAGACATTGAAAAATACATTCCCGGTGAAAGAACACGTAATCAATAAGAATACTATATATTATTTAATGTTAAAGTTGTCATCACGCACTGACATTTTTGCAACCCGCACTAACACTCTGACATACATTTCCCCCAAATTCTCTGAAAGTATGGACCCCCCCTCAAAAATTCAAAAAACTACATTCAAGAGGAATGTGATAAGTTTAATTTCCATTAAAAAAATCCAAAATATATTAATATAATAAGCGTATACGAAGAAAAACACAGCGTCACGCGCTGACATCTGTGAATTATTAGATGAATTTACCTTGTAAGTATTGCTTTATTTTTGTATATTCTGGTAGAAATAAACCAACTGACTCAATTACAGATCCTAGATAAAATATCACTATAAAATATAATGCGTGACCAAATTTTTATGCTTCAAAAGTTAAAAATGTTAAATCAATATTAGAGCGATTCTACGAATAAGTGAAGCCCTGTAGTAAAAAGTCAAACATACAGTGAACATTTCGTAGCTTAGTGCAATCAGCTCTTGAAATGTTCCCAGAGCCGCAAGTACGGGACACCAAAGGGTGCACGTGCCTCCCAGGGATTCCGCCAGGATTTTCAGTGTGGGAGTGTAAAGCAAAAAATGGAGGGTGTAAGTGCAGTTTTGCACAGTTTCTATCGTTTTCGACGGTAAAAATATTTAAGTTGAGTGTGCGCTCGAGAATTTAGGTGTTACATCCCCCACATGGGAGTCTGGCAGAATCACGCCCCCAAACACCGGACTGGATGCAACAAATGAAGATAAGGAAGGAGCGTTGTATATTTTTGGCTCCTTCGAAGGGGCGCCAAAATCGGATATTGATCCCCTTGCAAAAATACAAGCTGCAGCCCTGGGTATACGATGTGTGTTTACTAAAAATAATTTAACAAGTCTTAGTACAAATTCATAGTGAACTTCTGTTGTTAGATTATTTAAAAAGTTAAAATGCTACGATTTTACTAATTCGAATTATGAGTTGTAGAACTAAAAATGTTGGAATGCAAAATTAAAAATATATACATATTAAGCTTTTTCGTTATATATATTGACATAAATTGATCACCTATTTCTGTCTAGTCTTATTTACAGCCTGGCAAGTATTATAATTTAAACTCGATTGCACGATCATGTCAGTATTTCAGGCTCTTTTTATCTTCCTATATGCTGATACTACCCACAGCTTGATCTTGTTTTAATGAAAATAAAACTTCAAACATTCCAAACATTCCCCTATTAATTAGTACATTAAAGAGTTTTGTTGGACCCATGCTTTCAGAGAGTTTGGGAAATGTATATCAAAGTGTAAGTGATAGTTGTGAAAGTGTCAGTGCGTGACGGCAACTTTTATATTATATAATAAATAGTATTTATAATATATACGTGTTATTTAATCGAGAAGGTGATCCTCAGTACTTCTGCTAGCATATCATATGTCCAGTTTGCATTTTTAACTTCTCGGAGATGTACAGCAATTACAGTCGAAAAGTACAGGGGTTGGACAAAAAATCTAAAAACGCGTCATACAGGACACGTAAGTGTGGCCCGCCACTGTACACCACGTGTTGCGGTTGCCGATCGTGTTTTGTTTTCAATGTGTCATGTGGACCTTCCTCTTCCGTCAGCAGTACCCAGTTCACCTGTGAGTGTTGTGGTGTGCAAGTGGTGCGGTAAAATGGGCGACCTGACAGACTTCCAAAGAGGCATGATCGTTGGTGCCCGTCTGGTTGGAGCTTCAGTGACAACAGTTGGCGACCATTCTGGGGGTATCGACAGGCACTGTGTCCAATGTCACGAGAGCATACACAATGCATGGGCAAACAACGTCTGCAAAGCACAACAGTGGTCGAAAGACAATCCTGTCCGATAGGTACAGGAGGACATTAAAACGGATTGTAGCAGCTAAAAAGCAAACCACTGCAACGAAAATTACGTCTGAACTCAATTCCGGCCTACAGAACCCGGTTTCATCAAAAACAGTGCGACGGGAACTTCATAAAATGAAAATTCATGGCAGGGCCGCGATCACCAAACCTCTGGTCACAGCAGTAAATGCGAAGCGGTGTATCCAGTAGTGCAAGGACCACAAGGAGTGGACGCTTGATCAGTGGAAACACGTAATGTATTCCGATGAATCGACCTACACCTTGTTTCCAACAACCGGTCGTGTTTACGTATGGAGAACACCGTCGCAGGCCTATGATCCAGACTGTCTGCGCCCAACTGTAAAGCATGGAGGTGGTTCTGTTACAGTATGGGCAGTGATATCGTGGTTTTCTGCAGGTCCCATCATAGCCCTGCATGGAATGATGAATGCTAAGGCGTATGAGGCCATTTTGGGGGACCAGGTTCTACCCATGGCCCACACATTGTTCCCGGATGGTGATGGCATCTACCAAGATGATTTGGCACCCTGTCACGCTGCAAAAACGGTGCAATCATGGTTTGAGGAGCATGACCAGGAGCTATCACACCTCCCCTGGGTCCCACAATCACCAGATCTGAACATCATTGAGCCATTGTGGTCTGTGTTAGAAAGGCGTGTTCGGTCTCATTACCCTCCACCATCATCCCTTAAGGGACTGGAGCATGTTTTGGAGGAAGAATGGTACAACATTCCACACACCACGATTCAGGAGCTGTATACGTCCATTCCACGTCGGATCCAAGCTGTTTTGGACGCAAAAGGAGGCCCCACACCATACTAGGTATGATTTTCACACTTTTTCAAACGTTTTAGATTTTTTTGTCCAACCCCTGTATATTCTGAATGTCAGTTTGTGACGCGTGGTATTGCTCGTTAATGTTTTACACAAAATTTATTGTAATTAGGAAAAGCGTTTGAAATACTTTTTGTTTAGCATTTGACTCTAATGCACCACACGAAAGCACTTTACTTTTCATCAAATATTCTGCAGTGTATAGTACTTTTCATATGTGAAGCGTCACGCACTGACATAGTTATGTAGTCGATTTTCAAAATGCTTGCCAGGACCTGAGGACGATTATTAACAAACAAACCAATATTATATATCAATATAGAAAGGAACGAAGTTTAATTTACTATTTTTTAAATTTTAAATTCCTACATTTTTATCTAAACAATTAACTGTTAAAATAAAGTAAAATTGTAGCTATTTTCGTGATTTTTTAAATAACCCAAAAACAGAACCTAATTATGCCATTGTACTAATTATTTTTTTATTATTTCTTTATCTAAATTTGAATCGTATACATTCTAAGGATCGATTGAGCTAATTAAAATAAATCCACGATACGTTTCAATTTTTACCATTAGGTATGACATATGCGGGGAATTGCTCATATACGAATATTTCATAATAGTTATCGTGTAAGCACTAGTCTGTATGGTGACACCACATTTCGTCCAACGAAATTTTGTCCACGCGACATTTCGTCCACAAACATTTTCGCCCACAGACATTTCGTCCACTTGACTTTTCGTCCAGTCGATATTCGGTCTAACGGATTTTTCGTCCACAAGACATTTCGTCCAATCGACTTTTGGTCCAACGGATTTTTCGTCCACAAGATATTTCGTCCAATCGACTTTTGGCCCAACGGATTTTCGTCCACAAGACATTTCGTCCAATCGACATTTGGTCAAATACACAGCCTAAATGGCTGAATCTACCGAAACGAAATTTAGTAATGTGATACATTATCACTAGTAGGTTACGAAAATATTAACAAATGCCTCTAAAGACGCCATCTTGGATAAAAATGGCCGCCAAACTCATTGTTTTATAGAATACACAGCGGAAACCGCTGGGGCTACTGAAGTGAAATTTGGTATGAAGGTACATCATCACTAGAGGGTTAAAACATATTACAAAATGTATCCAAAGATGCAAAAATTAAAAATAGCGATCCCAAAAAACATTGTTCACACCATTTCAGCTTGAGATACGAAATTTGGCATAAAGGTGTATCATCAAGAGTAGGTTACAATAAATGAGGATAAACCTACCCTGTGGGGGCGCAGCCCCAACCGAGGAATGGCAGATCGGCGCCATGGGTGTGCATTCCCGAGGATACTCTGGTTAGAATAAAGGGGGCGCAGGCCCCATGGAGTTCTGGGGGCAGCGCCTCCAGCGAGGAACAACGAGTTATACATTAAAACAAGACGCAAGAACGCAGTTCGTTGCTACAATAAATCTATATACGAACAATTCAAAGTACTTTGAAGGAAACATAATTAGACAAAC